>ML282715.1:0-34402 GCA_005239495.1 Nicotiana undulata | reverse complement strand
ACTGAAATGGTCGGGGTGGATGACCCCTACTAAAAGAATCCCTGCCTCCAGACGAGGCTCCACCGAATCTACCAAAATGACGGGTCCTCTTGTCAGTCCCCTGACCACCTCCTTGTGACAAAATCATCTCAATCCTCCTAGCTATATCGGCCGCATCCTGGAATAAAATATCAGTACTCGACTCCCTGGCCATCTGGAGTCGTATAGGCTGGGCCAATCCCTCAATGAACCTCCGAACTCTCTCCCGATCAGTGGGGAGTATCATCAATGCATGCCTGGCTAGAGCGATGAACCTGGTCTCGTACTGAGTAACAGACATAGATCCCTGCTGGAGGCGCTCAAACTGCCTCCTAAGATCCTCTCGCTGAGTAATGGGAAGGAACTTCCCAAAAAATACCTTTGTGAACTGAGCCCAAGTCAAAGATGCAGACCCTAACTTGTCTGGCTAAATAGTAGTCCCTCCACCAAGTCTTGCCTGCGCCAGACAGTCGAAAAGTGGCGAAGTCAACTCCATTGGACTCCACTATGCCCATGTTCCGAAGAACCTCATGACAACTGTCCAAATAATCCTGTGGGTCCTCTGACGGTGCACCAGTAAAAGTAGCAGTGAATAGCTTGGTAAATCTGTCCAATCTCCACAACGCATCTGCTGACATAGCTGCTCCCTCGGCTACAGGTGCTGCAATACCTGGTTGTGCTACTCCGGCTGGCTGAGGTGCCGGAGTCTGAAACTGAGTGGCAACCTGCTCTGGTGTATGAATAATAGGAGTCTGGGTACCTCCCCCAGCCTGAGATCCGGCTGGAGCTGTAGGAAGAAGACCGGCCTGAGCCACACTCTCCATAAGTCCTACCAGACGGACAAGAGCGTCCTGAAGCACTGGGGTAGCTATGAACCCCTCTGGGACCTGTGTTGGACCAACTGGGACTGCTGGAACTGGGACCTCCTCGTCAGACTCGACCTGAGGGTCCTCTGCTGGGGCTGCTGCTCTAGGCTGAGCTCTGCCCCGGCCTCGTCCTCGACCTCGACCCCTCGTAGGAGCTGTAGCAGGAGTGTCGGGCTGTTGAGCGGAACCAAGGGAAGCACGCGTCCTCTCCATCTGCGAGAGAATAGAATAGAAACTCGATTAGTATACCAAAATATAATACGCATGACAGAGTATAAAAAGAAGAGGAGTATCCTAACTTAGCAGCCTCTGGGGGATAAATACAGACGTCTCTGTACCGATCCCTCAGACTCTACCAAGGTTGTCCGTGAGTTGTGAGACCTAAGAAACCTAGGGCTCTGATACCAACTTGTCACGACCCGAAATCCCACCTTTCAGGTCGTGACTGCGTGTAACGTTGAACCCGCTAGACAAGCCAACGTACATAACATTATTACCCTGATAACACAATGTAACAGTATTTAAAACTATTAACCTTCAACCATTTGCTAAAATAACTCAAATTCATTAACGCTCAATCTTTACCGAAAACATCCCACACCATCAACTTTGAAATCTTTGATGAACATCACGAATCACTTCAAAAGTTCTCACGGCAGAAAAGTAATAATATTTCAAAAATGCATAATGAAAATGTAA
Source organism: Nicotiana undulata (assembly GCA_005239495.1). Classification (NCBI taxonomy): domain Eukaryota; kingdom Viridiplantae; phylum Streptophyta; class Magnoliopsida; order Solanales; family Solanaceae; genus Nicotiana; species Nicotiana undulata. Next base: position 32,819 of record ML282715.1, on the reverse strand, counting down.
AAAGGCATAACATCGTAAAATCCCAAAACCGGGGTGTCACAACCACACGAACTAACTAACTGAGTACTAAATACAAAGTCTGAAAAGAAGTATACAATTGTCTTGAAACTAGGAGAAAAGGTAAGAATATGAGGAATCCAAAAGCAGGAGAGACACCAAGGCCCACGAACGCCAGCGGGTATACCTTGAAGCTCTGGGTGGACTGAAGGTGACTCCCTCAATGCGGTCCACTGGATCCGGATGCGTGATCTGCACAACATTGAGAAATGCAGTGTAGCATCAGCACAACCGACCCCATGATGATGACATTATGATGGCGAACCGACCCCATGATGATGGCGAACCAAGTCTGAGAGTGACGACAGTTACGGAACAAACGAATGATGTTGAACTTCAAACCAATTTAGACATGCTCGATTCACGAAGAGATGCGGCCTTAATACGGATGGCAGCTCAAAAGCAAATCATAGAACGATACTACAACCGCAAAGCGCATCTGAGATATTTCAAAATTGGGGACTTTGTACTTAAAAAGGTCTTCCAGTCAACAAAAGAAGCAGGAGCTGGTAAACTAAATCCAAACTGGGAAGGTCCCTATAAGGTACGAGGCATAGCAGGGAAAGGCGCGTACGAGTTGGAATCCATGGATGGCAGGATTCTACCAACGAGCTGGAACGCCATCCACCTAAAGAAGTACTACTTCTAAGAAAAAGAAGTACCCCTGGTCAGGTATCGCATAATCGATTTTATCTTTGAATATTTAAACTTTACTAACTTTTTTAAATGATAGGCAAAAATCTAACCAATCACCAGATGATGACATTAGACCTGCTAAGACGCGAGGAAATAACACAATTCCTGGTCTAGGGTTACACTTTCTAATGGATATTTAAAGGGTTAAGCAGTCATCATCTAAAAAGAGTATATACCTTCGAGTCCGGAATGTTTTCCTTTTTCAGGGAAAGGACCACAAAGAAGGAATAATCAAGTGCTCGATATCTCATTCTTAAATGCTCAAACACTTGGGGGACTATATAATATGGAAGGCCAAAATGAAGCAAAAGACTACTAGAAGTCAGAATGCTCGAGCCTAAAAGAACCATTCACCCAACCAAGTCAAGTGATACAAGCAAAAGAACTGATAACTCCGGAACAAGAATTACGAAAGCCTACTCTGAAAACCCTCGAACCATGTTCAGGTCAGAAGGCACGAAAGACTACTTTGAAAACCCTCGAACCGTGTTCAGGTTAGAAGGCAAAATATTAGCTACGAAGAAGAAATGTACATCTCTTATACAAAAAAAAACTATTACATCAAAAATAGTTAGGGATAGAAGATCATCATCATTGTACTTAGCCAAAACTGTTATTCGAATAAAATAGGTACGGATGAAAGATCAAAATCCTTGTATATATTCTCAAAAATGTTATCAAATAAAACAGTTACGGATTACAATACATTTCTCTCGTACTTACAACTGTTGCAAATAAAACAGTCATGGAAAAAACCCAATACTTACAAAAACTGTTACTAATGAAAAACAGTTACTTCCTTGTATTAACTCGAAAAAACTGTTATCTATTAAAAACAATTACGAAATACAAGTGATTATCAAATCTGTTAAAACAAAACAATTGCAACATGAGTTTTAGATGACAAACATAACACATGTAAAATATTGTGAAAGTTCAAGCAAAAACTTCTCACAAAAACATTCTTAAACATGTGAAAAATTCCTATCACTCTATTGCATTTTCAATGAAGTTGAGACGTCTTCTTCATTAAAACATTAAAACGGCCCTAATTCAGAAAAGGGTTCAAAGTAAAGAACGCATCTTTATGCAAAGAAAGCTTAGAGGTACGAACAGAAACCTCACAAAAGAAACACAAATCAACAGACTTGAGTAAAGAGTAAGACTCAAACTCATAACAAAAAGACTCAAAAATATTGATATAAAAGCGGCCAAGTTAAAGACTAAGTACTAAACTAGTACTTAGCCGCATAGATATATACATGTTTTGCCCCTAAATTGTCAATTGGGGACTTTAGAAGTTTCAAATTTACTCCCGATGGAGCTGGGAGTAATTACACCAATCCAATAAAAAAGGAAAAAAACAAGGGTGACTAAAAGTCTTCATTCTCTAGGAGGAGGAGGGGAACCAGCTTCTTCTGAAGAATCGTCCGCTTCTTCATGGACTTCATCAGCTAGAGAGAGATCAAAACCTTGTTGAGTCTTCTCCATAGCTTCCTTAGATTTTTCAATCTCAGCATCAAGGTCAAAGCCTTCTCGACTCATTTCCAACAATGTATCATGGCGAGCACTCATATATGCCCTACTCACGTCAACAACCGTTGATTCTTCAAGGTCATCATAGTCCCTTGACCACACCTGAATCTCGCCCTTCAAATTATCATTCTCAGTCTCAGTGGCTTCCAAGGAAACCTTTAGAGATGCAATTGGTTCCTCCAAAGTCTGAACATTCATCTGAGCTTCACGTACATCCTCTTGAACTTGGGAGAGATTACACACTAGTTCACCAGAATATTCCTCTTTCTCCCCCAACATGTGCTTTAGGTGCTGGATTTCCTCCGTAGCTTTTGACAATTGTTCAGCAAATGAAGATTCAAGAACATCTTTATCCTTATTGACCTGGTTGAAAGAAGCTTTCTCTACCGCTAGCTCTGCCTTAACAACCTTCAATTGCTCCCTCAAGATATCTCTCTCATCCTCTAAAGCTCTTATCTCTATTCGAAGACTGTCGTACTGTGCTTTAATATCATCGAGCCCACGAAACACCTTCAACTCATTTTCATAATTGGAAACTCTCTTCATAAGCTCCAAACCAATAAGGTGCGTCTGCAAAAACAGTAAAATAATCAAATGTGTTAAACTGTTAATTAAAGAACAACATGTGTGCAAAAGTTCTTCCAAAGTACATACCTTTAAGGAGTTGTGCACCACCTCATTGGCCCAAGTAAGAGTTGTGTGGCTATCAAGCTTGGCCCTCTCTTCAGAGCCAATTAAAGGTTTAATCCATACCTCTGGCTCACCAGTCTTCTTGAAGAGGCTTCCACCAGCTGGAACCTCAATTGTAACTCTTCTCATCTCCCTATTGGAAGACCCTTCTTCTATAACAGAAGGCACGGAAACAGGGACGAAAGGGACAGCGGAAAAGAAAGAGGGACCAGAAGCTAAATAAGTCGCGGGCACTTCGATAGAGACGGACGGAAAAGAAACTGAAGAAATAACAGGTATGGGAGGAGGAACAACAGCCATAGAGTGAGGAGCAAGAACGGCAACAAAACCTGGATAGATGGTAGCCAGGGGAACATCATCAGGATCCATTTCAAAACCATCATGAAATAAACGCTCGGCAGGATCTCGAGTTGGGGACTGGGATTGATCACAAGAAGAAGAAGGCCTGATTGCCAACGGGGAAGAAAGAGGCGCGGGAGTAGACTCATCGTCAGAAACTATCCGCCTTCTTCTCTCTCGGTGCACTAAAGCACCCTCTTCTTCATCCTCATCTTCTCCTCCAAAGCGAGAACCTTGAACTTTTCTTTTTGAAGCACCAGCTAAGCCAATCTGGGCGTGAGATAACGACATCTTCGGAAGCGATGAAGATGCCCCACAGGCAGAAAACCCTATCAAAAAAGAGAAAGAATTAAACAAAATTCAGATAAGGAAAGAAAAGAGAAAAAACTCTACTTACCATGAGTCTTGACAATCCATTTATACTTTGTGGAAAAGTACTTCCAGGATCTTTCCTCGGCAGGAGCAGCAGTTAACATTCTTTCTACCCAACTACGAATATCGGAGACATTCTCGACAATATTCATAGTTGCTGAAAACAAGAGGAAAACAAATGCGGTGTTAAAAACATAATACAACTTTATGTAAAGAAGACAGGTGCGAACCAAAGTACTTACGTGAACGGTTCCACTTCTCAGGGAAGGGAAGATTATTTTTACCCACTAGAATAGCAATGGGAACAGCAACATACCTCAGGAACCAACCTCTGTCTTTATCATCATCAGGGGTTAATAAAACTCTCTTACTCCGAGCAGTCAGAGTAAAAATCCCTTGACAAAACAGAGCAGGTGAATACAAATGCATCAGATGATGAAAGGTGAAAGGAACGGAAACCTTTGAAGCCAAAACTCTTAGACAAGAAACAACACGCCATACTAAGGGACCAACCTATCCTAGGGAAATATTGAAAAAACGGCAAAATTCTATGATAACAGGGTCAATAGGAGGCTGAAATCCTAATGTGAAAGGGTAAGTATAGACATAAGAAAAACACGTCTTGTAAGACGTGATTCTTTGGGTATTACTTGGCACAAGAATGGGAACGTTAGACTCCCAGGAGAATTCCCTACGAACGACAGGAATATGACTTACTATAACAATGGTAGCGTATTTCTTTACATTATCTAAAGAAGAAGCTTGTTCGGCGATGGAAGAATTTACTTCTGGAAAAACTATCTCGGCAGGAATGATTTCGTCAACTCTGGGTTCACGAATATCATCCTTGTCCTTAGAAACAGAATGAGAGGATCTACCTCTAAGAGAAAACAAAGATCTACTAGCAGAAGGAGAAACTAAAGTAGATGAAGAACCTCTAGTGGAAACAGATCCTAAACTCCTCAATAGACCACCTCTCCGGCTCCTAGATGGAGCAGAAGAAGAAGACGCCAAAGTTTCAACATTGATAACCTCTTTAGGTTGACCAGATGAAGACATGTTTATGCAAGCTAAGGAAAATTTCTTCACCAAGGAAAAATCAAATTATAGAAGTGTTTCGTGAAAGAGAAAGAAAGAAGACGATTATTTATACCTAATGGCAACCGTCAAAGCATGGAAAAGTGATGAAGGAAAGTCAAAATTAAGAGTGTCACTTCAGAACTGATGCAACTGCAAAAAGCCCAAAAAAGTGCCAAGTTGTTGCAGAACCAATCAAGGAAAAATACGTGGACGAAGCATTAAATAGAAGTAATGTACGATGAATGCGTTCAATAAAGGATACAATGTCTCGGAACAAAGCGGCGGCAAAATATTCCCGCCATAAATGCGTATCCACTTACCAAGTATTATACGCCAAATACATAGCAAGTGGGGGGACTATCTGTATTGGTAAAAAATAGCTTTACACGTAGCCAGAATCTGGATGACTCAGCCAACTATGTGGACCAAAGAAAACAACACATGTGGATGCAAAGATACACGGAGGCACGGGATAAAAGAGATACGGTTAGTATAGTCTTTCATATAATAGCCACGAGGAGGAGACATGGTTGAAATGAATCTAGACAAAGCAACGGGCAGGTACAAGATTAACTCAACAGGCACGGAATTGATTTATCAACCATGAGTATATCAGCCACAGAAAACATAATGAAGAAGAAGAGACACGGTCATGACGAATCTGGACACAATAATGGGTAGATTCGAAGATCAACAGTTAATGTCATATACGTTATGTAACTCCTAAAATAACAGTTACAATTCACCATTGTAACGCCTCATTAATGTAATAATTAGTCATTAATGAGCCATCATTACTGGAATCCAAACGTTGTACTAGGAGAATCTCCCTATAAAAGGGAGGAAAATGTAACAAACAAGACATCTGAACTCTCGAATACAAACTATTTTACTTCTCGCATATTGCTATCAATCTATTATTCCTTTACTTATTATTTTATTCTCTTATCGATTATCAGTAACCCGAGTTTATCCTAAAATAGCTTTGGCCAAAGGATCTTATTCTTTGGTTAAACAGCGAGGGGATTACCGACAGCGTCACCATCGACACCGCCCCCAAATAATACCATCACCGTGGAAAATCCTAAGTCTGGGTTGGCAAACTTAGGAAGAGGAGATACTCCTAATGAATCTCTCGAAACGAGATCAAGTATGTCTAATAGATCTGAATTACAAACTTTATTACTAACCTTGCAGAAATAGGTGAAGGAACAAAACGATCGAATCGAACAAATTCCTGGAGTGCCACCTGTCATCAAAGGCATTGACGTTGATAGATATTCTCAACAACCTTGGAAACCAAGCGTAGCACCCTTACCTATTCCCAAGAAGTTCAAAATGCCTGATGTTCCTAAATATGACGGGACAACCGACCCACGCGACTATGTCACTGCTTTTACCACCGGAGTTAAGGGCAACAACTTGACAAAACAAGAAATTGAGTTGGTCTTAGTCAAAAAGTTTGGAGAAACACTTACCAAAGGAGCACTAACCTGCTATTCTCTTCTCCCTGAAACTTCTATTGATTCTTTTGCTGAGCTTGCAGATTCCTTCATAAAAGCACACTCCGGTGCGCAAAAAATGGAGAAAAGGATGGGGGACATATTTAAAATAAAACAAGGAGACACGGAACTACTCTGTGAATTTGTAGACAGGTTTCAACGAGAAAGAATGCTACTACTAAGGGTGCCTGATAATTGGGAAGCCATGGCATTTACAATCAACTTAAATGACAAAAGTTCAAAAGCACGTGAAGACTCAAGGAAAGCTTGAGAGAATTCCCAGCTACAACATGGAATGATGTCTATGACAGATGCATCACCAAGCATCGAATAGAAGAAGATACCATCGCTCGTTCAAAAGACGAAGATCGTATCAGTTCCAGACGTTCCGAATCAGACAGGAGATCATGTATAACCAGGTATGATCCTTATATGGGACCTACGGGATGAGAAACTCGTCCCAGGTTCGAAAACACTCGGTCAGAATATAGACCATCGAGCAGAGATGCGGGCTCATCCTCATCGAGATCCAGAAAGGATCGAGATGAACGAACTAGAGGTACTGCACGAATTGGGGATCACACCTTCAATGTAAGTACTTCCGAACTAGTTTCAGTATTAAGAAATATAGGTGATAAGGTTCGATGGCCCAAAGAAATGTGGTCCAACCCAAATAAAAGGAACCCATATTTCTTGTGTGAATTCCACAATGATCATGGACACAGAACCGCAGATTGCAGGTTTTTACAAGGTGAAATAGAACAATTATTGAAATAGGGCTACTTAACAGAATTGTTTAGTGAAAAAGGTAAGCAGGCATACATAAAGAACAGGCAGGAGCCCCCAAAACCTCCATCTCCAAAAACAACTGTCAACGTGATACACGGAGCTGAAGAACTAAACGGAGTGGCTTGCAAAGTAGCCACGAAGTTCGAATTACACACGGAAAGCGAATTCGTGAAAATTCGGAAGCAAACAATATAACCTTTGATGATGCAGATATCAGCGGATTAATGCTCCCCCACAACGATGCTCTGGTAATATCCTTACTTATTTATGACACTAACGTCAAAAGAGTGTTGATTGATCCAGGTAGTTCAGTCAATATTATTTTGCTAAGATCGTGGAAGAAATGTTGTTGGGGAATCAAGTAATCCCGAAGGCACGGGCAATATCCGGGTTTGATAACTCTACGGTTATAACTAAAGGGGAAATTGAACTTAGCACTTATGTTGAGGGAGTAATAAAAAATACAAGGTTCCAAGTCATCGATACTAACATGGCTTATAACGTAATCATGGGAAGACCATGGATCCACAACATGAAAGTAGTACCATCCACCTTGTATCAAGTAATTAAATTCCCTTTTGAATGGGGAATTCAACAAATTAGAGGCGATCAACAAACCGCAAGAAATATAAATGATGTGGTACACTACAACAAAAATGTAGAAGTGGAAGAATCAAAAGATAAAGAAATCTCCCAAACGGAAAATGTTGCCCAAACAGGTATGGAAAAAATCACTACCCAAATAGGTACGGAAGATAGTATTGCTGAAACAGGTACGAAAGGAGATAGCCATGAGAAGGTGAATCAAGTTACCACAGAAGAAGTACCAAACCACACAGACATGGATTCCAGACCTGACATCATTCAGGAACCGGAGGAAGATGAACACATCAAAACAACCACGGAAAAGCTCGAAGTTGTTCCATTGTTCGAACAAAATCCTGAACATAAAGTTTACATAGGCACGAGGCTGAGCCCAAGCCGAAGAGAAGAAAAGAAAGTAAGGACCATTCAAGAACCAAGTGATTGACGAAGAAGTACAAAAACTCTTGAAAATTGGTTCAATACGCGAGGTCATGAACTGTTAAGCTTTCTAGATGCATACTCTGGTAATAATCAGATTAAAATGGATCCCTCAGACGAGGAAAAAACTTCCTTCACTACAAACAGGGGGACTTGTTGTTACAAAGTCATGCCTTTTGGCTTGAAAAATGTTGGAGGCACGTATCAAAGGCTAGTGACCAAGATGTTCCAGGAACATCTAGGGAAGACGATGGAAGTTTACATCGATGACATGTTTGTAAAATCAACACATACGGAGGATCATTTCCAGCACCTCTCTATTACCTTTGAAATTTTACGCATGTATAATATGAAATTGAATCCAGAAAAATGCGTCTTTGGTGTAGAATCGAGTAAATTTTTGGTCTTCCTTATATCAAATAGAGGAATAGAGGTAAATCCTGCTCAAATTAAAGTTATTGAAGAAATACCTGATATACTTACGAACAAAAAGGAAGTTCAAAGACTAACGGGTAGAATTGTAGCCTTAGGAAGATTTATTTCCAGATATTCCGAGAAAAGCTTTAAATTCTTTTCAGTTCTCAAGAAGAAAAATCAGTTCGAATGGACTGGAGAATGTCAGCAGGCACTCAAAGATCTGAAGGCTTATCTATCAAAACTATCAAAGCCAAAAGAAGGGGAGAGGTTGTATATCTACCTTGCCGTTGCAGAAATTACCGTAAGTGCATTACTGGTAAGGGAAGACAAAGGTAAACAATCTCCAATTTATTATGTAATCAAGACTTTATTAGATGCTAAAACTAGATACCCACATCTAGAAAAATTAGTCTTGGCTCTAATTATGGCGTCTAGAAAATTAAGACCATATTTTCAATGTCATCCAATCACTGTTGTGACTTCATATCCTTTAAGAAATATTCTGCATAAACAGGAATTATCAGGAAGGTTAGCCAAATGGGCCATAGAATTAAGTGAGCATGACATAATGTATCAGCCTAGGACTGCAATAAAATCTCAAATTTTAGCTGATTTCGTCGCTGATTTAAATAATACCATTGTCCCTGAAGTGGAAAAAGAGTTGCAACTCTTTAACGGTGATAATCCAGGTCTATGGACCCTATTTACTAATGGTTTTTCTAATATAAAAGGTACCGGCTTAGGCATAGTCTTAATATCACCCACGGGTGAAAAGACGCGACAAGCTATCAAATGTTATCCTATAACTAACAATGAAGTGGAGTACGAAGTTTTCATTGCAGGGTTGGAACTGGCACGAGAACTCTCAATCGAGCAAATCGTAATCAAAAGTGACTCTCAGCTGGTAGTAAATCAGATGCAGGGGACTTATATTTCTCGGGAGACTCGGATGCAACAGTATCTAGAAAAGGCACGAGATCTCGTAAAGCAATTCAAAATGTGGAAGGTAATACAAATACCTAGGGAGGAACATGCAGAAGTAGATGCATTGGCTAACCTCGCATCAGTTACAGAAATAACAAATGAAGACAATACAATTGTCGTCCATCTGTTCAATTCAGCAATAGATCAAGATAAAAATGAGGTAACTTTTAACAATTTAACTTGGGATTGGAGAAACGAAATTTTAATTTTTTTGCAGAATGGCACCGTACCTGAAGACAAAAAGCGGCTCAAGCACTTCGCCGAAAAGCTGCGCGGTACTGCCTCATTCGCAATTCTTTATATCGCAAAATGTTCGGAGGTCCTTTAGCAAAATGCCTCGGACCTAACCAAACAGAATTCGTGATGAGGGAAGTCCACGAAGGACACTGTGGAAACCATGCAGGAGCAAGATCCTTGGTCAAAACCCTAATTAGAGTTGGGTACTATTGGCCTAAAATGGAAGAAGAAGTTGAGGGCTTCGTATCCAAATGCGACAAATGCCAACGATTTGCTACCAACATTCATAGACCAGCAGAGTTATTGCACCCAGTGATATCTCCATGGCCGTTCATGAAGTGGGGGATGGGCATAGTGGGACCCTTTCCCGTAGCTAAAGGAAAGTTACGGTTCTTACTCGTGTTAACTGACTATTTCACGAAATGGGTGGAGGCAGAAGCCTTTAAACAGGTGCGAGAAAAAGAAGTAAAAAGCTTCATATGGAGAAATACAATATGCCGATTTGGAATACCGAAGGAGATCATATGTGATAATGGCCCGCAGTTCATAGGCTCGCAAATCACAGAATTCTTCGAAAGCTGGCAAATCAGACGAATTATTTCAACACCCTATCACCCCATGGCTAATGGACAAGCTGAATCGACAAATAAGGTCATCATCAACAACCTAGAGAAAAGGTTGGAGAAGGCCAAGGGAAATTAGCATGATGAGTTACCGGTAGTGCTATGGGCTTACAGAACAACTTCAAAAACAGCCACGGGAGAAACTCCATCCGCGCTTGTTTATGGCTCAGAAGCCCTAATACCGGTGGAAATTGGAGAACCAAGCGTAAGGTTTACAACAGACACGGAAGATACAAACAACGATGAGTTGAGAACTAATATAGACTTGCTCGAACATAGAAGAGAAGTCGTACTAATACAAATGGCAGCTCAAAAGCAAATAATAGAGCGTTATTACAACCGGAAAGCTCACCTCAGATACTTCAAAATTGGAGACTTCGTTCTAAAGAAAGTCTTCCAATCAACAAAAGAAGCTGGTGCGGGAAAGTTAAACCCAAATTAGGAAGGACCCTACAAAGTCTGAGGCATCGCTGGGAAAGGCGCCTATGAGCTGGAAGCTATGGACGGCAGGATCTTACCAACAAGTTGGAATTCCATCCATTTGAAGAAGTATTATTTCTAAGGAAAAGGAATACCCCCGGTCAGGTATCACTACGTTCGATTTCATATTTGTACAGTTAAAATTTTACTAACCGTTTTAGATGATAGGCAAAAGGCTAACCCATCACCAGATGATGATATTAGACCTGCAAAGACGCGAGGAAGTAACTGAATTCCCGATCTAGGGTTACACTTTCTGATGGACGTTTTAAAGGGTTACGCAGTCATCATCTAAAAACTATATACCTTCGAGTCCCGTATGTTTTTCCTTTTTAGGAAAAGGACTACAAAGAATGAATAGTCAAGTGCTCGAGATTTCATTCGTCAAAGCTCAAACACTTAGGGGACTATACAGTATGGAAGGCAAAGACGAAGCAAAGAAGACTATCAAAAAGTCAAAACTCGAGCCTGAAGATCCATCTACCCAACAAGTCAAGTGATACGAGCAACATTGGAAGAGCCAAAGACTCAAAGACACAAAAGCCTGATTCAAAAACCTTCGAACAATGTTCATCGATGTAAACAAACGTTCAGGTTAAAAGGCAAAAAATTAGTTATGAGGGAGAAATGCACATCTTTGTACTTATCTAGAAAATTGTTGTAACAAAAAACAGTTGTGGATAAAGATCATCATCTTTGTACTCATTCAGAAAACTATTGTAACTAAAAACAGTTATGAAATCTTTGTACTCATACAGAAAACTGTTATCAATAAAAAAATAATTACGGATGAAAGATCATTATCCTTGCATTTATTCAAAAAACCGTTATAAACAAAAAGCAGTTACGAATGAAAAAGCATCACCCTCGTGTTTATTAAAAATTGTTGTCAATAAAAACAGTTACGGGAAAACACCCATACCTTTATGAAAACTGTTACAAACAAAAAACAGTTATTCCCTTGTATTAACTTGAAAAAACGGTTACATGAGGAAAGCAGTTACGAAATACAAGTGTATATCAAACTTGTTAAAAGAAAACAGATGTAACATGAGTTTTAGACGATAACCAAACACATGTAAGATGTTATGAAAATTCGGCAAAAAACGTTCTTCAAAAACATTGTTAAACATGTGAAAAATTCCTATCTCTCTATTGCAATTTTACACCATTATAAGGTCGAGACTATATTGATAAAAAAGAGTATCACGCATAAGCAAGACCTTGACAACTCAGCTAGCTACGTGGACCAAAGAAAATGTCACAGATTGACATGATTTTATAAAGAGGTACGAGATTAAATCAACAAGCACGAGCGTGATATTGACTCGACAGGTACGGGATTGATTCATCAGCCACAAGTGCATCAGCCACGGGAAACCCAATGATGAAGAAGAGATGCGGTCGTAAAGAACCCAAACAAAGCCACGGATAGATTCGAGAATCAACAGTTAATGACTTATACGTTATGTAACTCCTATATAATAGTAACGATTATCCTTTGATGATCCTTTGTAACGCCTCATTAATGTAATAATTAGCCATTAATGAGAAATCATTACAGAAACCAAAATGTTATGCTAGGAAGCCCCTATATAAAAGGGAAGAATTGTAATCCATAGGATCATCTGAATTCTCGAATACAAACTCCTTTACTTTTCTGCATTCTATATTGCTTATTATTCCTTTATTCATTATATTATTCATTCGATTATCAGTAACCCGCGTTTATCCTAAAATACCTTTGGTCAAGGAATCTCATTCTTTGGTTAAACAAATTGGTTCCGTTACCGGGAAATCTAATAATCATAGTGCGTTTACCAACTGATATCTTTTAAATCATGTCGAATTCCAACAACAACGACAACAACAACGTCAACAACAATGACGACAACAACCAACAAGGAAATGGAACCCCAGTTCCATCTCCTCGAGGAACATCATGTGCTTCGAGGGAATCATCCCTTGAAAGATATAATAACCATTGTAACAATAATGAGCAACCAATAGAGCAAGATCTAATAAGGCAAATGATTGTTGAATACGTGGGGCAGGCTTTTCAAGAATTTGCGAGAGGATTACCACAGGCACCTCCAGTACCACTAACGTCGCCTTCAAATAATACAATCGTAGTAGAGAATCCACAGTCTGGATTAATAAACTCAACCAGAGGTGAAACCCCCAATGCATCTCTTGAAACGAGACCATGTACGACTAATAACTCTGAGTTACAAAATTTATTACTAACCATGCAGAAACAGATGAAGGAACAGAACGATCGCATCGAGCAAATCCCTGGAGTGCCGCCTATCATCAAGGGCATTGATGTTGATAGATATTCTCAACAACCTTGGAAGCCAAGTGCGGCTCCATTGCCTATACCCAAGAAATTTAGAATGCCCGACGTTCCTAAATATGATGGAACAACTGACCCACGCGATCACGTGACTGCCTTCACTACTGGAGTAAAAGGCAATGACTTAACAAAAGAGGAGATCGAATCGGTCCTTGTCAAGAAATTTGGGGAAACGCTCACAAAAAGAACTTTAACCTGGTATTCTCTTCTCCCTGAAAATTCTATAGATTCCTTTGCTGAACTTGCAGATTCGTTTATAAAAGCACACTCTAGTGCACAAAAAGTTGAAAAACGAATGGAAGATATATTCAAGATAAAGCAAGGAGACATGGAAATTGCTTCGTGAATTTTTAGACAGGTTTCAACGACAAAGAATTTAATTACCAAAGGTTCCTGCCAATTGGGAAGCCATGGAATTTGCAAGCAACTTAAATGATAAAAACTCAGAAGCCACGAGACGACTTAAAGAAAGTCTGAGAGAATTCCCAGCTACAACATGGAATGATGTGTATAACAGGTACAGTACCAAACTCAGAATCGAAGAAGATATCATTGCTCGATCAAAAGATGAAGAATATCCCAGAACCAGACGTCCAGAACCAGAGAAAAGGTCAGGTAAAAACAGGTACGATCCTTACTTAGGACCTTCGGGACGTGACACACGTCCCAGGTTCGAAAATACAAGACCATCGGGAAGAGATATAGGCTCATCCTCATCTAGATCTAGGAGAGATCGATATGAACGGTCCAGGGGTAATACCCGAATTATAGACCATAACTTCAATGTGAGCAGTACTGAACTTGTCTCAATATTGAGAAATATGGGAGACAAGGTTAAATGGCCCAAAGAAATGTGATTCTAATAGGAGAAACCTTGATCAGTGGTATGAATTCAACAATGATCATGGCCATAGAACTGCGAATTGCAGATTTTTGCAAGGTGAAATAGAACATCTATTAAAACAGGGCTACTTAACAGAATTGTTTAGTGATAAAGGTAAACAGGCATATATGAAGAACAGGCAGGAGCCCCCAAAACCTCCTTCCCCAGAACGAACTGTCAACGTCATACATGGAGGGGAAGAAGTGAACGGAATGGTCTGCTAGTTAGCATCAAAAGTCACAAGTACCCACGGGAAACGAGTTCGAGAAGAGACGAAGGAAGATCAAATAACTTTTGATGATGCAGATTTTGGAGGATTAATGCTTCCTCATAACGATGCACTGGTAATATCTTTAATTATTCATGACACTAACGTTAAAAGAGTGTTGATTGATCCAGGCAGTTCAGTCAATATTATTTTGATAAAAGTCGTGGAGGAAATGGTGGTAGAAAATGAAATGATCCCAAAGGCATGAGCCATATCTGGGTTTGATAATTAAACAGTGATAACTAAAGGAGAAATCGAACTTACCACTTACGTTGAAGGAGTCGTCAAAAATGCGAAATTCCAAGTCATTGATATAGAGATGGCTTATAATGTTATTTTAGGAAGACCATGGATCCATGATATGAAAGCGGTACCATCCACCTTACACCAGGTAATAAAATTCCCTTCAAAGTGGGGAGTAAGACAAATTAGAGGTGACCATCAAATTTGAGAAATATCAATTCTATAGCTCTTCACAACAAAAAAGATACGGGAGAGACAGCAAATTATCAAACAGAAGTTCCTCAACAAACATGTATGGAAAAAACCTCTGATCAACTATCTACAAAAGAAATGGATATTCAAATAGGTACGGAAGGAGATAACGATGAAACAAATCCTAATACCATCAAGGATGAGCTAGAACATGCAGACATAGATTCCAGACCGGATTTCATTCGTGAACCAAAAGAAGACGAGCATATTAAAACAACTGCTGAAGAACTTGAGGTTGTTCCGCCTTCTGAACAAAAGCCCGAGAGAAATTTGTATATATCACGCCCCAAAACCAAGGGACACGACCGGCACTCGACCGAGTAGCCCCAGTCAAGCGGACCTGGATTCCTTTTTCCATCCCACATATTATCCCGAGATTCCAATGTACATTATTCAATTATAATTTAAGCACATTCTTACAACCTAGAATTTAATTATAGATTTCTGTCATTACCGACATTTGGTACAATACTTACAAAATATACATAGCATACAAGTTTACTTTACGTGGTCTACAACTTATGCTGCCCAAAATACATATGTACATAACCCACATTTCCTATATACGGAGCCTCTAAGAGTACGAAAGGGTTATATAATACTTGCCGGTAACAAGGCTCCGGCTATACCTTACACAAATACCAAAATAAAAATCCTGAAGAAGAGGTGGCATGAACCACACAAGGCCCGAGAGGAGAGGGGCTCACCAAAACAGCTGATAGGACGTAGAGGAGGCACTACTGTCGTTGGGCTGGAGTACCTGCTATAGAACCACCTACAATCATCACAAGAATGTAGCGCCCCCGGCAAAGGGACGTCAGTACATTTGAATTGTACTGGTATGTATGAAAAAACTTTACTCTAAGTAAACTCAATAATGCACAGGCAAGAGACAGACAGAGAGTCACACAATCACTGCACAAGATATAGAAAGATACACAATGGAAGTTCCACAATTTTCACTTCATCACAATCACAATCGCAATTCCCCCCTTGTCCCTTCTCATCATTTCCCCCTTATTTCTTCTGTTGCGGCACGCAACCCGATCCCACCTGTCAATCACAATCATTTATTTTGTTTCTGTTGCAGCGTGCAACCCGATCCCACCAGACAATCACAATCATTGGTTGTGTTTCTGTTGCGGCGTGCAACTCGATCCCACTGGACAATCACATCACACCCTTATCCCTCCTGTTGCGGCGCGCAACCCGATCCCACCAAACAATCATATCTTATATCAACAATGGCAATTCACAATTCAATCACAGAAAATTTCAGCAATAGGAATACAGCTTCTTTACAACCCACAATACGTATAAAAAGAAAATTGTGCCACAACAAACCTTACCAAACAGTGAATCATATACGATATTGCCACAGCCTTTTTATTCAATTGCATCACACCACAACTCCTTTTCATTACTTGTTACACATCCTTACATTCATACTCTTGGACTCATTATCCTACTAGCATCATTTCACATAGCATAGTAGTGTGGTGATAAACTAAAGACAGACAAGGAATACACGTCACGCTTCAACACAATTCGAACAACCAGTTGCACACATTCACACCAATATACGTATTGTATGCTCGGACACCACAAAGCAATTTTACAAAGATTAAAGTTAGCAATACATACCTGGAGTCGAGTTTCCCCTTTTTAATTTCTATTGCAATTCACCGAACCGCCTAGCACCGTCAATCTAGTTCACAATGCGACATATTTACCTTAGAATTAGGAGTCTCGAATTCATTTGAGCATTTTATCAAACACTATGTGATCCCTTAGATTGACTAAACCCTTTTTAGTGAAAGATTACCCTACTTGCTTTCCTTTACTAGGTTATGGAAGATTATTCACATGCATGCAAGGTCCCAACTTTTCATCCTCAAGAACCAACCTATGTGTGTTTTATTCTTAGTTATATTCCTAGAATTTGAGAAAAATAGAGTGAAGACTTACCTCTTATGATGAAGAAGGTGACTACTACTCGATAAACTTCCAAGCCTGGGTAGAGATGGAGGACCAATTTGGGGAAGATGAGGACTTCTCCCTCTAGAACCCACTCTCACTTCTCTCTATTTTGTTTAGAAACAAGTTAAAATGAAAGGGGGCAGGGGATAAATGAAACTGGGTTCGGGTATAAAAATTTAGAAATTTAAAAGACCGTGTCGAATATGCGGTCAGGAATGCGATCGCATTCCTGACATGCGGTCCGCATATTGGACCGCATAATGGCCCTCAGGTGGGCCAAAATTTTAAAATAATCTGCCCAGGTATGCGACCACTATGCGGTCCGCATACTCGTTATGCGATCGTATAGTGCGTCGCATAACACCCCTCCCCAAAACTCAAAGGCAATAATACGACAACTATGCGATCCGCAGAACCGAAATGCGGTCGCAGATTGGATCGCATAGTTGTCCTTCAGTTGGGGAGTGATCTGCATGTGTATGCGACCACTATGCGGTCCGCATACACGTTATGCGATCGCATAGTGCGTCGCATAACACCCAATTTCTGGAAATTTTAATTCCTTTGCTCCCGGGGTACTTTTTGTTCAAATTAGGTCTGTTTTAGGAATTTTCACAGTAAAAGCAACTCGGAGACTCGTTCGGCCATTATTTTAAGCAAGAAATATTATGGGTCTTTACAGTATATTAGCACAAAATTGCTGGAAAGACTAACTCTTGAGCAAAAAGGTATGTTAGTCAATTATTTAAAAGCTAATGAGGACTGTTTTGCATGGTCCCACTCAGATATGACAGATATCCCACCAGAAGTGATGACTCATAAACTAAATGAAGATCCATCCTTCGCACCTGTTAAACAAAAGAAAAGAAAGCAAGGACCTTTCAAAAATCAAGTGATTGACGAGGAAGTTCAAAAACTATTGAACATAGGCTCGATACGAGAGGTAAAGTAATTTGACTGGCTGGCTAACACAGTAGTGGTGCCTAAAAAGAACGATAAATGGAGGGTATGTGTAGATTATACTGATTTAAATTAAGCATGTCCTAAAGATTCATTTCCTTTGCCACACATACATCAAATAATTGATGCTACCGCAGGTCATGAATTATTAAGTTTTTTGGATGCATATTCTGGTTATAACCAGATTAAAACGGATTCCCTAGATGAAGAAAAAACTTCATTCATCACTAACGGGGGGACTTATTGTTATAAGGTCATGCCTTTTGGCTTGAAAAATGCAGGGGCCACTTACCAAAGTTTAGTAACAAAGTTGTTCAAAGAACATTTAGGAAAAACGATGGAAGTCTATATCGATGATATGCTTGTAAAATCAACACAAGCGGAAAATCATCTCTAGCATCTCTCTACTACTTTTGACATCTTACGTAGATATAATATGAAGCTCAATCCGGAAAAATGTGCTTCGGAGTACAATCTGGTAAGTTTCTGGGATTCCTTGTATCTAATAGAGGAATAGAAGTAAATTCGGGTCAAATAAAAGGTATTGAAAAAATACCTGAAATTCTGAAGAATAAAAAAGAAGTTCAAAGATTAACAGGAAGAATAGCAGCTTTAGGGAGATTTATTTCTAGATCTTCCGAGAAAAGCTTTAAATTTTTTTCAGCTCTTAAAAAGCAAAATCAGTTCGAGTGGACTGAAGAATGCCAGCAGGCACTCAAAGACTTGAAGATTTACTTATCAAAACCACTGCTGCTATCGAAGCCAAGAGAAGGAGAAAGATTATACATCTACCTGGCTATTTCAAAAATTGTCGTAACTGCAGTACTGGTAAGGGAAGAAAAAGGTAAGAAATCCCCTATTTATTATGTAAGCAAGACTCTGTTAGATGCCGAAACTAGATATCCACATCAAGAAAAATTAGCTTTAGCTTTAATAATGGCATCAAGAAAATTACGTCCTTATTTTCAATGTCATCCAATCACTGTCGTGACTTCATATCCTTTAAGAAATATTCTGCACAAACAAGAACTGTCAGGAAGATTAGCCAAATGGGCAATAGAGTTAAGTGAGCATGATATAACATATCAACCTAGAACGGCAATTAAATCGCAAATATTAGCAGACTTTGTAGCTGACTTTAGCAACAATATTACCCCTAATGTGGAAAAAGAGTTACAACTCTTCAATGGTGTAAACCCAGGTCAATGGACCCTATTTACAAATGGCTCTTCTAATGTAAAAGGAGCTGGATTAGGCATTTTACTGATATCACCCACGGGTGAAAAGATACGACAAGCTATTAAGTGTTATCCAATCACTAGTACGAGGCTGTTATTGCAGGTTTAGAATTGGCACGGGAGCTGTCAATTCAACAAATCGAGATCAACAGCGATTCTCAATTGGTGGTAAACCAAATGCAGGGGATTTACATCGCTCGAGAAACTCGAATGCAACAATATTTAGAAAAGGCATGAGAACTTGTAAGACAGTTCAAAACGTGGAAAATAATACAAATACCCAGGGAGGAAAATGCTGAAGCAGATGCGTTAGCAAACCTTGCGGCAGTCACAGAAGTGACTAATAAAGACAACACCATTATCGTCCACCTCTTTCATTCAGCGATTGACCAAGACAGAAATGAGGTATCTTTCAATAATTTAACTTGGGATTGGAGAAACAAAATTCTCAATCTTTTGCAGAGTGGTACCGTGCCTGAAGACAAGAAAGAAGCTCAAACGCTTCGCCGCAAAGCAGCAAGATATTGTCTTGTACATAACACGTTGTATCGTAAAATGTTCGGGGGACCCCTAGCTAAATGCCTCGGACCTAATCAGACGGAGTTCGTGATAAAAGAAGTCCACGAAGGACATTGTGGAAATCACGCAGGAGCAAGGTCTTTAGTAAAAACCCTAATCAGAGCAGGGTACTATTGGCCTAAGATGGAAGAAGACGCGGAGAATTTCATCTCAAAATGCGATAGGTGTCAACGGTTTGCCAATAATATGCACAGACCAGCGGAGCTATTACATTCTATCATATCACCATGGCCCTTTATGAAATGGGGAATGGATATAGTGGGACCTCTTCCCCTAGCTAAAGGACAGGTACGATTCCTTCTGGTGCTTACTGATTATTTCACAAAATGGGTCGAAGCGGAAGCATTCAAACAAGTGCGGGAAAAGGAGGTCAAAAGTTTCTTATGGCGAAACATAATATGCCGATTTGGAATTCCAAAGGAGATCGTGTGTGATAATGGTCCACAGTTTATAGGCTCTCAAATCACAGAGTTCTTTGAAAGTTTGAAAATTAAACGGATTGCTTCAACACCATATCATCCCGTAGCTAACGAACAAGCTAAGTCTACGAACAAAATCATTATCAACAATATAAAGAAATGCTTAGATAAATCCAAAGGCAGTTGGACCGACGAATTACCAGCGGTATTAGGGGCATACAGAACTACGTCAAAAACAGCTACGGGAGAAACCCCTTTCGCACTTGTTTATGGCTCAGAAGCATTAATACCAGTGGAAATCAGCGAACCAAGTTTGAGGGTGACAACAACTACGGAGCAAACATACGGATGGCAGCTCAAAAGCAAATCATAGAGCGATATTACATTCGTAAAGCTCATCTCAGATATTTTAAGATTGGGGACTTCGTACCTAAAAAGGTTTTCCAATCAACAAAAGAAGCAAGAGCTGGCAAATTGAATCCAAATTGGGAAGGACCCTATAAGGTCCGGGGCATAGCTGGGAAAGGTGCGTACGAGTTGGAAGCCATGGACGGCAGGATTCTACCAACGAGCTGGAACGCCATCCACCTGAAGAAATACTACTTCTAAGGAAAAGAAGTACCCCCGGTCAGGTATCGCATGTTCGATTTTATCTTTGAATATTTAAATTTTACTAACTTTTTTAGATGATAGGCAAAAAGCTAACCCATCACCAGATGATGACATTAGACCTGCAAAGACGCGAGGAAATAACACAATTCCCGGTCTAGGGTTACAATTTCTTATGGATATTTTAAAGGGTTAAGCAGTCATCATCTAAAAAAGTATATCCCTTCGAGTCCGGAATGTTTTCCTTTTTCAGGGAAAGGACCACAAAGAAAGAACAATCAAGTGCTCGAGATCTCATTCTTCGAAACTCAAACACTTGGGGGACTATACAGTATGGAAGGCCAAGATGAAGCAAAAAGACTTCCAGAAGTCAAAAGCTCGAGCCTGAAAGAACCATTTACCCAACAAGTCAAGTGATACGAGCAAAACTAAAAGAACTGAAGACTCCAGCACAAGAATTACAAAGCCTACTCTAAAAATCCTTCGAACCATGTTCAGGTTAAAAGGCAAAGTATTAGCTACGACGAAGAAATGTACATCTTACACTTATACAAAAACCGTTGCGACAAAAAACAGTTAGGGATAGAAGATCATCATCATTATACTTAGTCAAAAAACTGTTATAATCAAAAAAAACAGTTACGAAATCTTTGTACTCAAGTAGAAAATTGGTATTCAAATAAAACAATTACGGATGAAAGATCATAACCCTTATATTTATTCTCAAAAATGTTATCAGATAAAACAGTTACGAATCACGATACATTTCTCTCGTACTTGTTATAAAACTGTTGCAAATAAAAACAGTTATGGGTAAAAACCCAACATTTACAAAAACTGTTACTAATGAAAAACAGTTATCTCCTTGTATTAACTCGAAAAAACTGTTACCTATGAAAAACAGTTGCGAAATACAAGTGATTATCAAATCTGTTAAAACAAAACAGTTGCAACATGAGTCTTAGATGATAATCATAACACATGTAAAATGTTGTGAAAGTTCAAATAAAAACTTCTCACAAAAACATTCTTAAACATGTGAGAAATTCCTATCACTCTATTGCATTCCAATGAAGTTGAGACGTCTTCTTCATTAAGTATTAATCAAAAAGGGCCCTAACTCATAAACAAAGCCTGTCACAAACAAAGGCTAAAAATTTATACGAACACTACACCTACTGTGAAAAGGTTCAAAGTGAAATATGCATTTTCATGCAAAAAAGCTAAGAGGTACAAACAAAAACCTCAGAAAAGCAATACATACAATCGACTTAAAAGAGTAACATTCAAACTCATAGCAAAAAGTCTCGAGATTGTATTGAAATTAAAATAAGCGGCTAAGTCGAAAACTAAGTACTAACTAGTACTTAGCCACATAAGTATTTACATTTTTTGTGCCCCTAAGTTGTCAGTTGGGGACTTTAAAGTTTCAAACTTACCCCCGATGGAGCTAGGAGTAAACACATCAATCCAAAGAAATAAAAAAAAAGGAGTGGGGATAAAAAAATCTTCATTCTTGAGGAGGAGGAGAGTTGACTTCTTCAGAGGAGGAACAGCAGCTGCTTGAAGATCATGGGCTTCATCAGATGGAGAAAATTCAAGACCCCACTGGGTCTTCTCCATGGCCTCTTTAGATTTAGCAATCTCAGCATTGAGGTCGAAACCCTCCTGGCCTATTTCCAATAACGTATCATGACAAGCACTCACATACGCCCAACTCACGTCAACGGTTGTCGCCTCTTCAAGATCACTATAATCCTTTGACCATGCTTGAATTTCAATCTTCAAGCTATCCTTCTCAGTTTCGGCGGCTTCAAGGACAACCTTCAAAGGTACAACTGACTCCTCCAGAGTTCGAACTTTGACCTGGGCTTCACGAAGATCCTCTTGAGTCTGGGAAAGATTCCATACAAGTTCACTGGAGTATTCCTCAGTCTGCCCTAGCATATGCTTTAGATTCCTGATTTCCTCTGTGGCTTTTGACAACTGTTCAGCAAATGAGGATTCAAGCATGTCTTTGTCCTTGTTGACTTGGCTGGAAGAAGATCTCTCCAGTGCTAACTTCGTAGCAGCAATCCTCAACTGCTCCTTTAAGGTATGCCTTTCCTCCACTAGAGCATCCATGTCTATCCTTAAGCCATCATATTGTGCCTTCATATTGTCAAAATCAAACTGAAGCTCACGTAGCTCTTTCAACTCATTCTCTGAATTTGAAACTCTCTTCATGAGTTCTAAGCCAATAAGGTGCGTCTACAAAAAATAGTAAAACAATCAAACATGTTAAACTGTTATTCGAAGAAAATTGTATGTATGAAAAATTCAAAGGCATACCTTCAAAGAATTGTGCACCACTTTGTTGGCCCAAGTAAGAGTTGAATGGCTGTCAAGTTTGGACCTCTCTTCAGAGCCGATCAGAGGTTTGAGCCACACTTCAGGCTCACCCGTCTTCTTAAAAAGACTCCCTTCGGCTGGAACCTCAATTATAACCCTCTGCATCTCCCTGCTGGAAGACCCTACTTCCACAAGAGAAGGCACGGAAGTAGGAACGGAGGGAGCAGCAACAGATACGGACGGACGAGGAGCCGAGGAAGCCACGGGCACATCAACAGATACAGATGGATGAGGAGCTGAGGAAATAACAGATACGGACAAAAGAGTGGCAGTAATAGCAAGAGGAGCAGGAACAGCAGCAAAATCAGGAAAGATAGTAGCTAAAGGAACATCATCAGGGTCAAGCTCAAACCCCTCATAGAAAAGACGCTCGGCAGGATCTTGAACTGGGGACTGAGATTCATCTCGGGAATAAAAGGTCCTAATTTCCATCACGGAAGGAAGAGACTTGGGAGCAGATTCATCATCTGAAACTACTCACCTTCTTTTCGACCGGTGCACCAAAGCACCCTCTCTTCCTTCTTCCTCTTCCCCTCCAGAATGAGGATCACTGAATTTTCTCTTCGAAGAACTGGAAAGGATGCTCTGAGCATAGGACAAATACATCTTCGGGAGCGAC
Source organism: Nicotiana undulata (assembly GCA_005239495.1). Lineage (NCBI taxonomy): Eukaryota > Viridiplantae > Streptophyta > Magnoliopsida > Solanales > Solanaceae > Nicotiana > Nicotiana undulata. The sequence continues at coordinate 9,197 of ML282715.1, read as the reverse complement.
AAACCAGATGCCCCACGGGCAGAAAACCCTATCAAGAAAAAAGGGAAACATTAAATGAGAATAAAAAGAACTCAGGTAAGGCAGGAAGTAAGAAAAACTTTGCTTATCGTGGCTCTTAACAATCCAATTGTACCTCATGGAAAAGTACTTCCAAGATCTTTCTTCAACAGGAGCGGCAGACAACATTCTTTCTACCCAATCACGAATATCGAAGACATTCTCGACGGTATTCATGACTGATGAAAAAGAAGAGAAAAACAGATGCGGTATTAAAAACGCAATTCAAATCTAAATGAAGAAAATAGATACGAACCAAAAAGTACTTACGTGCACGGTTCCACTTCTCAGGTAAGGGAAGATTGCTTTCACCAACTAAAACAGCAGTGGGAACGATAACGTACCTGAGGTACCAACCTCTGTCCTTATCGTCACCTGGGGTTACTAAAACTCTTTTACTCCGAGCAACCAGAGTAAAAAACTCTTGACGAAATAAGACAGGAGAATATAAATGAATAAGATGGTGGAAGGTGAAGGGAACTGAAACCTTAGAAGCTAAAACTCTCAGGCAAGCAACTACTCGCCACACTAAAGGACCGACTTTTCCTAGATAGATATTGAAGAAGCGACAAAACTCGATGATAACAGGGTCGATGGGAGGTTTAAATCCTAATGTAAAAGGATAAGTGTAAACGAAGGAATAACCCGTCTTGTAAGACATAATCCTATGATTATTATTCGGAACAAGAATAGGAACATTAGACTCCCAAGAACACTCCCTGTGGACAAGAGGAATGTGACCTTCAGTAATAATTGTCGCAAACTTCTCTATACTCTCCAAAGAAGAATATTGTTCAGCGATAGATGAATTTTCCCTTGTAAAGACTATCTCAGCATGAATAATTTCGTCAACTTTGGGTTCACGAATATCATCCTTACTCTTAGAAAAAGAGTGAGAAGACCTAGCTCTAGGGGACAACAATGACCTAGCGGAAGGAGGAGAAACCAGAAGGGAAGAAGAACCTCTAGTAGAAGCAGATCCCAGACTCCTCAGTCGACCACCTCTCCGGCTCCTAGATGAGCATAAGAAGATGCCAGAGTCTCTACGTCTATAACCTTTTTTGGTTGGTTTGATGAAGACATCTTTACGAAAACAAAGGAAAATTCTTTGCAACAGAGGAATTAAGTATGGAAGTGTTCCGTGAAAGTAAAGAAAGGAAGAAGACTATTTATACGTAGAGCAACCGTCAAAACATGGAAGAATAATGATGGAAAGTCACAATTAAAGATGTCACTTCGGGACTGATGTTTAACCAAAAAATGAACCTTTTTTACTAAAGCTTAATTTCAGAAAAAACTCGGGTTACTGATAATCGGATCAATCAAACAAAGAATAAAAAGTAATCGTTGAGAATAAAAAAGAAACAGTAACTTATATTGATCGAAATCTGATTCCCTATTTGTTACATTGGCATTCCTTTTATAGGAATGTTTTCCTAGTACAACGTTTGTATTACTGTCATGAAGCATATTTAATGCTTAATTATTACATTTATGAGGCGTTATAAAAATGACTAGTAACTGTTATTTTAGGAATTGTGTAACGTACGAGGCATTGATTGCTGATCTTTAAATCGGCCTGCTATTGTGTCCGGATTCGCTGTGACCGTGCCTTTTTTCTTTAGTGATCTTTTCCGTGGATAATTCCTTGCATTTCCCGTACCTCTTTATCTCGCATCCGCGTGTGATATTTTGATTGGTCCACCTGGCTAGCTGAGTCATCTAAAATCTGTACACGTGTAAGACTATATTTTTTACCAATACAGATAGTCCCCCCACTTGCCATGTATTGAGCGTATAATACTTGGTAAGTGGATGTTCATTTATGGCAGGAATATTTTGCCGCCGCTTTATCTCGAAACTTTGTATTCTTTTATTGACGCATGCTTAGCACAGTACTTCCATTTAATGCTTCTTTCACGTGTTCATTTCTAATTGGTTCTGAAACGACTCAGCGCCGTTTAGGGCTTTTTTGCGACTGCATCAGTCCCAAAGTGACACTTTTGATTATGACCTTCCATCATTACATTTTCAATCTTTGACGGTTTCCATTAAGTATAAATAGTCTTCTTCCTTTCTTCCTTAGCACGAAAAAAGAAAACTTTTGCATCTCAATTTTCTCTTTGTGAAAGAATTTCTTCTTTAGACTTTATAAATATGTCCTCATCAGGCCATTCTAAAAAGGTTATTGATGTTGAGGCTCTAGCTTCTTCTTCTGCTCTGACGAGGAGTCGAAAAGGTGGCCGACTAACGAGCCTTGGACGTACTTTTTCTAGAGGTTCTTCTTCTTTTTCCCCTGCTAGGGCGTTGTTTTCCCCGAGAGGTAGATCTTCTCAATCTGTTTCTAGGAGTAGGGATGATTTTCATGAACCTAGAGTTGACGAAATCATCCCTTCTGAGATAACTTTTCCAGAAATAAATTCTCATATTACTGAACAATCTCTTTCTCTAGATAGTATTGAGAAATATGCCACTATCATTACTGTGTGTCACATTCCCATTGTTCGTAGGGAATGTTTTTGGGAGTCTAATGTTCCTGTTCTCGTGCCAAGTAGTATTCAAAGGATTACATCCTTTAAAGCTGGTTTTTCTTATGTTTTCACTTATCCTTTTACGTTAGGATTTCAACCTCCTGTTGATCCTGTGATTATAGAGTTTTGTCGCTTTTTTAATATTTGTTTAGGACAAGTTGGTCCCCTAGTATGGCGTGTTGTCTCCTGTTTGAGAGTCTTGGCTTCAAAGGTTTCCGCTCCTTTTACCCTTCCTCATCTGATGCATTTGTATTCTCCTACTTTATTCCGTCAGGGGGTTTTTACTTTAGTTTCCCGGAGTAAGAGGGTGTTAGTAACCCCTGGTGATGATAAAGACAGAGGTTGGTACCTTAGGTACGTGGCTGTTCCCACTGCTGTTTTAGTGGGTGAAAATAATCTTCCCTTCCCCGAGAAGTGGAACCGTGCACGTAAGTATTTTAATTCGTACCTGATTCATTTGTAATGAAATTTGTTTGATGTTTTATGACACCGTATTTGTTTCCCTTTAATTTACAGCAACTATGAATGTTGTCGAGAATGTCTCCGACATCCGTAGTTGGGTAGAAAGAATGTTAACTGTTGCTCCTGCCGAGGAAAGATCTTGGAAGTACTTTTCGGCAAAGTACAAGTGGATTGTTAAGACCCATGATAAGCAGAATTTTTCTCATTCTTTTCTCAGCTTGATTTCTTTTTTTTTCTTTTTTTTAACTCTTTTCCTCTTTCTGATAGGGTTTACTACTCGTGAGGTATCTTCCTCACTTCCAAGGATGTCATTGTCCCAAGCTCAGAATATTTTGACGAGTGCTTCGAAGAGGAAAGCCCTGGATTCCCGTTCTGAAGGGGAAGATGAGGGTGAAGAAGAGGGTACTTTAGTGCACCGGATGAGAAGAAGGCGGGTAATTTTGGACAAAGAGTCTACTCCCGCGCCTCTTTCTTCCGTGTTGGCCATCAGGTCTTCTTCTTCTCGAGATCAATCTCAATCTCCATCTCGGGACTCTGCTGAGCGTTTATTTCAGGAAGGGTTCGAGATGGATCCTGACGATGTTCCTTTGGCTACCATTTACCCGCATTTTGCTGCTATCTCTGCTCCCCAAGCTGCTGCTGTTGTTTCTTCTCCAATTCCTATTATTTCTTCAGTTTCTCCTTCTTCCATCTCGATTGAAGTGCCCGCTACTCTTTTGTCTCCCGGCCCTTCCATTTCTTTGCTGCCCCTTCGGTCCCTGCTTCCATGCCTTCTGTTATAGAAGAAGGGTCTTCCAGCAGGGCGATGCGAAGGCTCTTGATTGAGGTTCCAGCTGGTGGCAACCTCTTTAAGAAGATCAGCACCGGGGAGCCGGAAATGTGGCTCAAGCCTTTGATTGGCCCTGAGGAAAGAGCTAAACTTGACAGCCACGCATCTCTCACTTGGGCTAATGAGGTGGTGCATAATTCCTTGAAGGTATATACTCGATCTTTTGTACATACATTGCTTCAATAAATAGTTTTAATATTCTTAATTGTTTTACTGCTTTTGTAGACGCACCTTATCGGTTTGGAGCTCATGAAATGAATTTCTAATTATGAGAAAGAGTTGCAAGTGCTTCGTGGGCTGGATGATTTTAAGGAACAGTACGAAAGCCTTCAAATTGAGATGGAAACTTTAGAAGGAGAAAGAGATACCTTAAAGGAGCAGCTGAAAGTTGTGAGAGGAGAATTAGCAGTGGAGAAGGCTTCTTCCAGCCAAGCTAATAAGGATAAAGACGTTCTTGAATCCTTTGTTGCCGAGCAACTGTCAAAAGCCACGGAAGAGGTCCGGTATTTGAAGGATTTGCTGGGACAAAAAGAAGATATTCTGGAGAGCTCGTACGTAATCTTTCTCAAGTTCAATAAGATCTTCGTGAGGCTCTGGCAAAGACCCAAAATTTGGAAGAGTTAGTCGTGCCTCTGAAGGTTGCTCTTGAAGCTGCTGAAGCCGAAAATGACAGCTTGAAGGCTGAACTTCAAGTGTGGTCGAAAGATTATAATGATCTTGAAGAGTCAACGGTTGTTGAAGTAAGTTGGGCATATATGAATTCTCGTCATGACACATTAATGGAGATGAGTCAAGCAGGCTTTGATCTTGATGCTGAGATTGCAAAGTCTAAAGAAGCCATAAATAAGACTCAACAGGGTCTCAACCTTTCTCCAGTTAATGAAGCAGCAGACGACTCTCCGAAAGAAGAAAGCAGTCCTTCTCCTCAAAAGTGAAAATTCTGGTTGTTTTCCTATTATTTTTTTTACATTGGATTGGTGTAATTACTCCCAGCTCCATCGGGAGTAAGTTTAAAGTTTCTAAAGTCCCCAACTGACAACTTAGGGGCATTTTAAAAATGTAAATATTATGTGGCTAAGTACTTAGTTTTGTACTTATTGTACTTAGCTGTTTTTATATCAATGTACTGCTTTTGAGACTTTTATGAATTTTGAGCTTTAACCCTTCTATTCAAGTCTATTGCTTTTGCTTTTGTGAGGTCTTTGTTCGTACCTCTTAGCTTTCTTTGCGTAAAAAGATACGTGTTTTGTTCTAAACCCTTTTATGTCGGGTGTAGTACAAGCTTTAGCCTTCGTATGTGAAAGGCTTTGTTTGTGAATCAAGGGCCCTTTTAATGTTTTAATGAAGAAGACGTCTCAACTTCATTGAAAATGCAATAGAGTGATAGGAATTTTTCACATGTTTTAGGAATGTTTTTGTGAGAGGTTTTTGCTTGAACTTTCACAACATTTTTACATGTGTTACGTTTGTCATCTAAAACTCATGTTGCAACTGTTTTTAACAGATTTAATAGTCACTTGTATTTCGTAAATGTTTTTAGTGGATAACAGTTTTTTGAGTTAATACAAGGAGGCAACTGTTTTTCATTAGTAACAGTTTTTCGTATTGACTGTTTTATTTGCAACAGTTGTAAGTACGAGAGAAATGTAGTGTAATCCGTAACTGTTTTTAGATATAACAGTTTTGAGAATATATACAAGGGTTTCGATCTTTCATCCGTAACTGTTTTTAAATAACAGTTTTCCATTTGAGTACAAAGATTTCGTAACTGTTTTGATTATAACAGTTTTGTACAATGATCATGATCTTCTGTCCCTAACTGTTTTTGATGTAACAGTTTGTACATTTCTACTTTGTATCTATCATTTTACCTTCTAACCTAAACATGGTTCGAGGGTTTTTTAGAGTAGGCTTTTCGCAATTCTTGTGTCAGAGTCTTCAATTCTTTTGCTCATATCACTTGACTTGTTGGCTGAATGATTTTTTAAGTTCGAGCATTCTGACTTCTGGTAGTATTGGCTTTTTATATCCTGTAGTCCCCCAAGTGTTGGAGCATTGAAGAATGAGATCTCGAGCACTTGATTATTCTTACATTGTGGTTCTTTCCCTGAAAAGGGAAAACATTCCGGACTCGAAGGTATATGCTGTTTTTTAGATGATGACTGCTTAACCCTTTAAAATATCGATCAGAAAGTGTAACCCTAGACCGGGAATTATGTTTCCGCGCGTCTTTGCGGGTCTAGTGTCATCATCTGGTGATGGTTTAGCTCTTTGCCTATCATCTAAAAAGGTTAGTAAAATTTTAAATATTTGAAGATAAAATTTGAACACGTAATACCTGATCGTGGGTACTTCTTTTGCTTAGAAGTAGTATTTCTTCAGATGAATGGCATTCCAACTTGTTGGTAAAATCCTGCCGTCCATGGCTTCTAATTTGTACGCGCCCTTTCCTGCTATTCCTCGTATCTTATAGGGACCTTCCCAATTAGGATTTAGTTTGCCAGTTCCTGCTTCCTTTGTTGACTGGAAGACTTTTTTAAGTACAAAGTCCCCAATTTTGAAATACCTGAGGTTGGTTTTACGATTGTAGTATCGTTCTATGATTTGTTTTTGAGCTGCCATCCGTATTAAGGCCACATCTCTTCGTGATTCGAGTAGGTCTAGATTGGTTTGCAGTTCAACGTCATTTGTTTGTTCAGTGGCTGTTGTCACCCTTAAACTTGGCTCGCCAATTTCCACGGGTATTAATGCCTCTGAGCCATAAACAAGTACGAAGGGGCTTTCTCCCGTGGCTGTTTTTGATGTAGTCCTGTATGCCCATAATACCGCTGGTAATTCTTCGGGCCAATTGCCTTTGGCTTTGTCTAACCGTTTCTTTATATTATTGATGATGATTTTGTTCGTGGATTCTGCTTGTCCATTAGCTACGGGGTGATATGGTGTTGATGTGATCCGTTTGATTTTCCAGCTGTCAAAGAATTCTGTGATTTGAGAGCCTATAAATTGTGGGCCATTGTCACACACGATCTCTTTTGGAATTCCAAACCGACATATTATATTTCTCCATAAGAAGCTTTTAACCTCCTTCTCCCGCACCTGTTTGAATGCTTCCGCTTCTACCCATTTCGTGAAATAATCAGTAAGTACAAGTAAAAATCGTACCTGACCTTTGGCTGGGGGGAGGGGTCCTACTATGTCCATTCCCCATTTCATGAAGGGCCATGGCGACATAATGGAATGTAACAGTTCGGCTGGCTGATGTGTTTTATTAGCGAATCGTTGGCATTTATCGAATTTGGATATGAAATTTTCTGCGTCTCCTTCCATTTTCGGCCAATAATATCCTGCTCTTATTAAGGTTTTTACTAAAGACCTTGCACCTGCATGATTTCCACAGTGACCCCCATGAATTTCTTTTATCACATATTCCGTTTGATTGGGTCCGAGGCACTTAGCTAGGGGTCCTCCAATCATTTTGCGTATAAGGTGCTGCAAACTAGACAATATCTCGTTGCTTTACAAAGGAGCACTTGAGCTGCCTTTTTGTCTTCGGTACTATACCGTCCTGCAAAAAATTAAGAATTTCGTTTCTCCAATCCCAAGTTAAATTATTGAAAGATACCTTATATTTGCTGTGATCGGGTGTTGAATGGAAGAGATGCATGATAATATTGTTGTCTTTATGGGCTACGTCCGTAACTGCAGCAATGTTGGCTCATGCATCTGCTTCAACATTTTCTTCTCTAGGTATCTGTGTTATTTCCCATGTTTTAAATTGTTTCACTAATTTTCGTGCCTTCTCTAAGTACTGTTGCATTCGAGTTTCTCGAGCAACATAATTTCCCTGCATTTGATTTACCACAAGTTGGGAATCGCGGTTGATTTTGATTTGTTCGATTGACAATTCCCATGCCAATTCTAAACCTGCAATAACAGCCTCGTATTCTGCTTCATTGTTAGTTATTGGACAGCATTTAATTGCTTGTCTAATTTTTTCACCAGTGGGTGATATCAGGATAATACCTAATCCTGCTCCTTTTATATTAGATGAGCCATCTGTAAATAGGGTCCACTGTCCTGGGCTTATTCCATTACAAAGTTGCAATTCTTCTTCTACTTCTGGAGTAATACTGCTACTAAAGTCAGCTATAAAGTCGGCCAATATCTGTGATTTTATTGCAGTTCTTGGTTGATATGTTATGTCATGTTCACTCAATTCTATAGCCCATTTGGCTAATCTTCCTAACAATTCTTGTTTTTGTGGAATATTCCTTAAATGATATGAAGTTACTACAGTAATTTGATGACATTGAAAGTAAGGACGCAATTTTCTTGATGCCATTATTAATGCTAAGGCTAACTTTTCTAGGTGCGGATATTTAGTCTCTGCGTCTAATAGAGTTTTACTTACCTAATAAATGGGAGATTGTTTACCTTTTTCTTCTCTTACAAGTACTGCGCTAATGGCAATTTCTGAGACAGCCAGGTATCATCTCTCTCCTTCTTTTGGTTTTGACAGCAATGGTGGTTTTGACAAGTAAGCCTTCAAGTCTTTTAGAGCCTGTTGACATTCTTTAGTCCATTCGAACTGATTTTGTTTTTTAAGAACTGTAAAGAACTTAAAGCTTTTTTCGGAGGATTTAGATATAAATCTTCCTAGGGCTTCTATTCTTCCTGTCAATCTTTGGACTTTTTTTTTATTTTTCAAGATTTCAGGTATTTCTTCTATAGCTTTTATTTGTGCTGGATTTACCTCTATTCCTCTGTTGGATNCCTAGGGCTGCTATTCTTCCTGTCAATCTTTGGACTTCTTTTTTATTTTTCAAGATTTCAGGTATTTCTTCTATAGCTTTTATTTGTGCTGGATTTACCTCTATTCCTCTGTTGGATACAATGAATCCCAAAAATTTACCAGATTGTACACCAAAGGCACATTTTTCTGGGTTGAGTTTCATGTTGTATTTATGTAAAATATCGAAAGTGATAGATAAATGTTGTAGATGATATACTGTTTGTGTGGATTTTACAAGCATATCATCAATGTAAACTTCCATTGTTTTACCCAGATGTTCTTGGAACATTTTTGTTACTAGTCTTTGATAAGTGACACCTGCATTTTTTAATCCAAAGGGCTTAACTTTATAGCAATAAGTCCCCCGGTTAGTAATAAAAGAAGTTTTTTCTTCATCGATAGGACCCATTTTGATTTGGTTATAACCAGAATGTGCATCTAAAAAACTTAATAATTCATGACACGCGGTTGCATCAATCATTTGATCTATATGTGGCAAGGGAAATGAATCTTTGGGACATGCTTT
>MDKH01047776.1:0-29413 GCA_005239495.1 Nicotiana undulata | reverse complement strand
TTGGTGCTCGGCAAGTATGGCCCGGGTGCTAGTCATGATCCTCCAGTTTGGGTCATGACAATCTTGACTCGCCTGGCGACATTGGCAGCCGCTGAAAAGAAATCTCGCTCCCAATCTCCTTAGCCATCTGCAATCTAATAGGATGAGCAAGTCCCTCAATAACCTCCTCACTCTTTCTCTCTCTCTCTCTCTCTCTCTCTCTCTCTCTCTCTCTATCTCTCTCTCTCTCTCTCAGTAGGAAGAAGATGAATAGGATGATGGGCCAAATCCACTAAATAGGTCTCATACTGAGTGACTGTCATGATGTCTAGCTGGAGACGCTCAAACTAACAGCGGCGCTCCTCTCTCAAGGTGATAGGCAGAAACTTCTCTAAGAAGAGATGAGTGAACTAGTCCCAAGTAAGAGCAGGCGACCCAGCTGGTCTGGTCAACAAATAATCCCTTCATCATTTCTTGGCGTAAATAATCATATGAAAAGCAACAAAGTCGACCCCATTGGTCTCCAATATACCCATGTTTCGAAGAACCTCGTGACAACAGTCAAGATACTCCTGGGGATCCTCTTAAGTAGCACCTCTTAAATGGACTGGAAAGAGCTTAGCAAACCTATCCAATCTCCATAAAGCCTCAGAAGACATAACTGACCCATCATCGGGTTGTGCCGCAGCAACTGGCTGAACTACTCCTACTGGATGAACTGCTAGAGTCTGAAACTGAGGAGCCATCTGCTCTGGAGTGTGGGTAGCAGGAGTCTGGGCTCCTCCTCCAGCCAGAGAGACGGCTAGTGCCATGGGGAATGCGCTAGTCTGGGCCACACTCTCCATAAGGCCCACCAATCGGACCAAAGCATCGTAAAGCATTAGGGTGGCAACAAAACCCCTCCGGGACCTGAGCCGGCCCGACAGGAATAGTCTGAGCCGGAACCTCCTCGTCGAACTCTACCCGAGGCTCCACAGCTGGGGCTGCTTCTTGGGCCGTGGGATGAACCCTGCCCCTGCCTCGACCTCGGGCACGACCTCGGCTTCGACCTCTGCCCTCGTAGGAGCTGCTGCTGGAGGCTCTGGTTGTTGCTCAACTGAATAAGTAGTACGCGTTCTCGCCATCTGCAAGAGAATAAGAGTAGGAGAGTTCAATCAGTATTAAGAAAACAAAATCGCACGACACAGTTGAATAAAAGTGAAATTTGTTCCTAAGCTTCATAGCCTTTGGGAGATAAGTACAGACGTCTCCATACCGATCCCCCAGACTCTACTAAGCTCGCCCGTGAATTGTGAGACCTAGGCAACCTAGTGCTCTGATACCAACTTGTCACGACCCGGAATTCCCACTGTCAGGACAGTGATGGCGCCTAATGTTTCACTTGCTAGGAAAGCCAACATTAGAGATCATTAAGACATTTCTAAACATTTTCCGTGATTCACAACAATTAAGATACAATAAGTAAAGAAAAAGAGTGCAAAAAGTCCATAACAATCTTAACATTTATACACAACTACCCAGAATCTATAGTCACAATCCACGAGCATTCTAGAACTTACTACAAATACAAGTCTGATAGATGTAAAACTGTTTGAATAAAAGAAAACAGTAAACAAAAAGGATAGACTGGGACTTCAGTGCCCGTGAACGCCGACAAGACTACTTTGAGTCTCCGATCAAATAAAGCCAGCAGCTAACTCAGGGTCAACTCGGTCCAGCACCAAAATTTGCACAGAAAGTGGAGAGTGCAGTATCAGTACAACTGATCCCATGTATCGATAAGTGTCGAGCCTAACCTTGAAGAAGGAGTGACGAGGCTACGACGGTACACTCACAATAAAATATGGATACAGTGAATAATAATGACAAATAAGAAGGCAGAATAACGTAAAAATAGTAACTTGCAACGAATAGTATAGCACCCAACTTGTTTCATTAGTATTCAACTATAACCAATCCTTTAGTGCAATTCAAAGCTACCGGACAACTTACATAGTCAGAGAAAAAGGACAAACATAGAGATTGTTGCGGCGCGCAACCCGATCCCACCGTACATATCATGATCCTCCCTTATTTCCTCTTAATATCATAAATAACAAAGTATAGATAAAAGTGTTGTGGCATGCAACCCGATACCACCATATCATAATAATCACAATCACGATTCACCCTTATCACCACATTCCACCTTTATTACACATGTTGCGGTGTGCAACCCAATCCCACTGTATAATATCCATTCACCATTATTCCTCATCAATATATCACCCTTATTCCACATATTGCGGCGTGCAACCCGATCCCACCATATTCATATCAATTACACAGGAAATATAGAAGTTTCACAAATTAACACAAGACTCTTCTCAATACTTAAACATTAGAACAAGGCAAATTGGAAATCTTATACTCAATAAAACTCTACACAAGTAATACTACTCAGCGAGACCAATCCAGAATATCACTAAAACACACATACGAACAACTGAAGCAAGTAATAGGGGAAAAAGAATGGAAATACAAGTGGGAATGTAACAATTAAAGCAAGAAAGAAAAAATATAAAGAAAGCGGGAAAGAAACAGGCTAAGTAGATAAATTGGCAGCACATAAGTACTCCTCACCTCACATATATGCCACTCACATAATTTTTGATATAGCAATTAAGGCAAGGATTCCTAATCCCTCAAGACAAGGTTAGGCAAAACGCTTACCTAGATCCACATGCCACTCACTGCTCAACTGGCCACTGCCTCGGCATCTAGCAACAGGGGGAGCAACTCCTCCATTGCCGAGTACATCTGTTGCGCGCGTTCTCAGCATCTGTGAGAAAATAAGAGAATTATTTTTAGCAAAACATAAATTGCACGATAAAGAGAACTTTTCTAACACCTTATAGCCTCTCAAAGATAAGTGTGGACGTCTCCGGCTCGATCTGCAAGACTCTATTAGGCCTGCTTGCTTGTGAGACCTATGTGACCTAGAGCTCTTATACCAAGCTTTCATGATCCGATTCCCACTATAGACTGTGATGTCGGCCAATGTCGTTGCTAGGCAAGCCTATGGTGAACTATCCATGTAATTGTTCATTTTAAGATATTTAAAGTAATTGATTTTATTTAATAAGAGACCTATAAATAGGAAATTATAGTTAGTAAAGCACAAAATAACGAAAGAGTAAAATAGTGAATTTAATACCCAAAAACTATTAAATGTCTACTAGAATACTCCAAAAAATCCGGTGTCACAAGTGCATGAGAAATCTAGTAGAATATACAAAACCTCCTATAATATTGTCTGGAGTAGGTTAGACAGAAAATAAATACATGACGAAGAGACTTTGGGCTCTGCAGAACGGACATAAAGAGCAGCTAACCACTAAGCCTTTGGGTAACAAGGGTACGCACTTGAATGGCCGCCAGATGAACCTGCATTAGATCATGCATGATTAGTGCATAAGTATAGCGTGAGTACATAAACAACATGTACCTAGTAAGTATCCAGTCTAACCTCGAAGAAGTAGTGACGAGGAGTCGACATCGATACTTACTAAGTGTTAATAAATAAAGTGAACAAATTATAATAGGCTTGGAATATATCAATAATAACAAAGTAATGAACAATAAATAGGTGGTTCTTTAACTAAATATCAGGTTAGAGTCTCCAACTATCACATACAAATTTCAACAAATACGAGTCATCAAGTAATTATAAATTTCCAAGTCATGGTAGAAATATCAAGCATAATCGGACTCCGAGCAATATAACGCATGATTTATGCCGAGGTCATATGGTCCGATCCAGAATAATGTGTACACCGCCTAGGGTCGACCGGCGCAAACCATAGATGCATCTATTATACTACAGAGGCGTTCGGCCTGATCCATAGAAAGGGATAATACTCTACGAACTCCAATTAACGGTTACTACAAAAGAATAATACTCAAGGAAGGTATAGTTTCCACCAACAGTCAAGTAACCCGCCAAAAACTCAAAGTAGCGAAGTTCGGCCTTTACAAATCCTTTATTAAATATAAAATACAATTTAAGTAATTAAACTAACAAGATGAGTACAAATAATACAATTAGTACATGATAGAGTCCTAAAACTACCCGGACATAAGCATGATTTTAGCTACATGCGGACTCTCGTCATATCGTGCGCACGTAACACCCTCAGTTGTTAGCAAAATCATCATTTATAGCACATAAGGAGAGAATTCCCTCTTACAAGGTTAGGCAAGAGACTTACCACGTTTTAAAGTTCTCTTGTCGGTCCACATTCACACTAAAGCCTCAAATAGGTTTCACGCAATCCGAAACTATCCAAATATTGTATAAATTAATCAATATATTCTCAAAGGCTTATAATTAAATATTAGAGTAATTGCTCAACCCAAATTGGAAGATTTCTAAAACACACCCTCGGGCCCACGTGCCCGAATTTCGGAAATTTTTGTAAATTAATATTACCCATAACCTCACGAACACAAATACATAATTTATTATAGTTGTCACAACCAAATCCATGATCAAATCGCAATTTCACCTAAACCCTAGGTTTTTCACAAAATCTTACTAGTTTAACTGATTTCCCATGTTTAATCTGCCTATAATTCGCGTGTTTAACTTAAAATTGGTAGAGTTTACCTACTTTGTGATGTTGATGAGAATCCCCCACAAAAGTGTTCTCAAAATCGCCCAAGACTAAGTGAAAGTGAGTAGAAAATAGTCTAAGTCTCAAATTGAAAGTACTCCACTGCCCAGCGTCTTTCTCACCTGCGGCCAAATAGTTGCACCAGACAAAAATATCCATCGCAAGTGTGGTCCTTGTCTAGGCCAGCTGCCCTTACTTCTACGGACCAATTCTCTCTTCTGCGAAAAAATGGATCGCACCTGCGATCCCATACCAGCCCCTCACACTTCTGCTTATGTGGAAGAACGTGGCACCAGCGAATGCGCATCTGCGCCCAGGCTTTTGCACCTGTGAACCTAGGCCTGGGCTGGCAACTTCCGCTTCTGTAATGGGCCATGTGCATTTGTTACTATCGTCGGTTTGTGGAGGGCTTTTCATCTATTGCAGCCCCGATGACCAGGTTGACGTAGAAGGGTGCCTAGTTCAGGTGGTCATATGAGTGTGAGGCGAGCTTTCAGAAGCTCAAGACAGCCTTGACCACGGCACCGGCGTTGGTTTTGCCCTCAGGTTTAGGGCCATATACGGTGTATTGTGATGCTTCTTGAGTTGGACTTGGTGCAGTGTTGATGCAGGATGACAAGGTTATAGCATATGCTTCACGTCAGTTGAAGGTTGAGAAGAATTATCCAGTTCATGATTTGGAGTTAGCAGCCATTGTCCATGCGCTGAAGATTTGGAGGCATTATTTGTATGGCGTGTCATGTGAGGTGTTCACGGATCATAAGAGTTTGCAATATTTTTTAAAGCAAAAAGAGTTGAATTTGAGGCAGAGAAGATGGTTGGAGCTGTTGAAAGACTATGATATCACCATCTTATATCATCGGTGAAGGCCAATGTAGTGGTCGATGCTTTGAGTAGGAAGTCAGCTAGTATGGGTAGTCTTGCTTATATTCCGCTCGAGAAGAGGACACTTGCTTTGGATGTTCAGGCTTTAGCCAATCGGTTCATGAGATTGGACGTTTCTGAGACCAGCAGTGTTCTAGCTTATACTGTGGCTCGTTCTTCATTATTTGATCGTATTCGACATCAAAAGTATAATGATCCTCATTTGTGTGTCCTTAGGGATACTGTGCGGCACGGTGGTGCCAAGAAGGTTACAGTTGGTGATGATGGAGTTTTGCAGATGCAAGGCCGTATTTGTGAGCCTAATGTTGATGGACTTCGTGTGTTGATATTGGAGGAGGCCCATAGTTCCCGGTACTCCATTCATCCGGGCGCCGCAAAGATGTATCAGGATTTGCGGCAGCATTATTGGTGGAAGAGGATGAAGAAGGATATTGTGGCATATGTAGCTCGGTGCTTGAATTGTCAGTAGGTTAAGTACGAGCATCAGAGACCCGGGGGATTGATGCAGCAGATTGAGATTCCGGAGTGGAAGAGGGAGCGTATCACCATGGATTTCGTAGTTGGACTCCCACGGACTCAAAGGAAGTTCGATGCAGTATGGGTCATTGTGGATAGGCTGACCAAGTCAACGCATTTCATTCCGGTGGTAGCTTCATATTCTTTGGAGAGATTAGCAGAGATCTATATTAGGGAGATTGTTCGCCTTCATTGCGTGCCCGTGTCCATTATTTCTGATCGAGGTCCGCGGTTTACCTCACATTTCTGGAGGGCAGTTCAGCGTGAGGTGGGCACGTGGGTTGATTTGAACACAACGTTTCATCCTCAGAAGGATGGGCAGTCCGAACGTACTATTCAGATTTTGGAGAATATGTTTCGAGCCTGTGTCATTGACTTTGGAGGTTCTTGGGATCAGTTCTTTCCTTTAGCTGAGTTCGCCTACAACAACAGCTATCAGTAGAGCATTCAGATGGCTCCTTGTGAGGCATTATATGGTAGGCGGTGTCGGTCGCCGGTTGGGTGGTTTGATCCGGGAGAGGCTAGGTTGCTGGGTACGGAGTTAGTGCAGAATGCCTTGGATAAGTCAAAGATCATTTAGGATAGACTTCGTACAGCTCAGTCCAGGCAGAAGAGTTATGCCGACCGCAGAGTTCGTGACTTGGCATTCATGGTCGGAGAGAGGGTGTTGCTTCGGGTGTCGCCCATGAAGGGCGTGATGAGATTCGGAAAGAAAGGCAAGCTAAGCCCTAGGTACATTGGTCCGTTTGAGATCCTTGATAGAGTGGGAGAGGTGGCTTACAGACTTGCATTTCCACCGAATTTATCAGTTGTGCATCCAGTGTTTCATGTATCTATGCTTCAGAAGTATCATGGCGATCCATCCCATGTGTTAGACTTCAGCAGTGTCCAGTTGGACATGGATTTGACCTATGAGGAGGAGCCGGTAACCATATTAGACCGACAGATTCGTCAATTGAGATCGAAGAGTTATCCTTCGGTTCGTGTTCAGTGGAGAGGTCAACCTGCCAAGGCAGCTACCTGGGAGTCCGAGTCCGATATGCGGAGCCGATATCCCCATCTTTTCCCCGATTCAGGTACTTTTCTATGTCCGTTCGAGGACGAACGTTTGTTTTAGAGGTGGATAATGTGATGACCCAAAAGGTCATCCCTTATTTTATAAGTCAAAACGGTGTTCCGAGGCCTTGAAAACCTCCTTTTATCTCACCTCCTTTTGCATGTGCAGCCTGGGTGTATAACCGGGAAGCTTTTATATGAAAAACTGAGAAAAATACTAGTTATGCCTTTAAAATTGAATTTAAGTTGACTTCGGTCAACATTTTGGGTAAATGGACCCGGACCCATGATTTGATGGTCCCGTAGGGTCCGTAGGAAAATATGGGACTTGGGCGTATGCCCGGAATCGAATTCCGAGGTTCCAAGCCCGAGAAAAGAATTTTTGAAAGAAATTGTTTCTCTGAAAATATAAGAGTTTTTGGAAATTTGATTATAATTCAAATTTATGGTATCGGACCCGTATTTTGGTTCCGGATCTCTGTACAAGTTCAATATGATATTTAAGACATGTCTGTAAAATTTGGTAAGAAACGGAAGTCGTTTGAGTTGATTCGGACCCGTAATTGTGAAATTTGATACTTTGGAAGTTTTAAGATTTTTCTTTGATTTCTATGCTAAATTCGTTGTTTAAGATGTTATTTTAGCGATTTGATCTCACGAGTAAGTCCGTAGGATATTTTTGAGGTTGCGTGCATGTTTGGTTTGGAGCCCCGAGGGCTCGGATGAGTTTTGATTAGGCGTCGGGGTGATTTGAACTTAGAAAAATCTGAAGTTTTTGGCTATTGCTGGTGTCCAGGCATTTGCACTATGCGAACGCATGGTAACCCACGCGAACGCACAACACAAATGGGGAAGGGGGATGGGTTACACTATGTGAACGCATAGAACCAGGTGCGAACGCGGAGCCCTAGGAGTTTACTCTACACGATCGCACCCGGCCAGCCGCGATCACATAGAATAGGAAGGGTTGGGGGCTGGGTTATCATTAACACTGTGCGAACGCATACCTTGTGATGCGAACGCGATGGGCAGGGGAGGGGCAGCCTATGCGAACGCAAAGGGCTTGTCGCGAATGCATAGAACATCTTTTCCCAATCGTCTAAAAACAATAACAAAAATGGGACTTCTTCAAAATATCATAACTCTTTCTCTAAAACTCAAACTTGGGCGATTTTTGAAGAAGGATTTCACCACAAAACCATAGGTATGTGTTCTTAGACTCGTTTTATTCAATTTCCATTAACACCCATTAGATTTATAGGTCTAAATCGTGTTCTTAAGGGTAGAAATTGGGGATTTGTCTAGAGTTAGGGCTTTTTGAATAATTGGAATTTAGATGTCGTTTTGGGGTCGGATTTCGAAACTAATTACATATTCGGGCTCGTGGGTGAATGGGTGATCGGGTTTTGGTCCGAACCTCATATTTTGACCAAGCAGGCCCGGGGTCGACTTTTGACTTTTTGGAAAGAATGATAGAAAACCTATAATTTAGCATCGGGATTGAATTATTTAGCATTTAGTGATGTTATTAAGTTAATTATGTCTAGATACAAGTGATTTGGAGTCAAATTCAAAAGGGATAGCGATAATTGAGGCTTGAGTTGGTCGTGGAATTTGAGGTAAGTGTTTGGCCTAACTTTAGCTTGAGGGAATAGGTGTTGTGTCCTATTTGCTATGTTTTAGAATCATGTTCAACGTATAGGTGAGGTGACGAGTACCTATACGTTGGTTTCAAGCATGCTCGTGATTCGAATATTGTGAATTATATGGTTTTTCATTTATTATTACTTGAGTTTCACTTTGTGGTTATTCATATTGGTGGAAGTTCTTGATATTGACTAGTGTTGAGTATTGGTTTCAATTGAGGAATTTTATGTGAAGTTATGTACTAAGTGAGATTGGTTATAGATGTGTCCCTTTCCAGGACGATATTGATTCTACTGTTCTTCCCTTGCCGGGATATTATGGTTTTATTATTGTTGTTCCTATTGTTGATTTTCCTTGTCGGATTGCTGTTATTGATATTGTTTGGGTGAGAAAGAATGTAAATCACGAGGGGTGATGCCGTGTATGATATTGTGAGAGAGTGTAAAAGCACGAAGGGTGATGTCGTGCCATATTATGATATTAAAAGCACGAAGGGTGATGCCGTGCCGTTTCTGTTGATTTATTGTGAGGAAAAGTGTAAAAGCACGAAGGGTGATGCCGTGCATTTGTATTTTTACTATTTGGTGAGGATGAGAGTAAAAGCACGAAGGGTGATGTCGTGCACTGTTTTCTCTGTGATGTTATTTCCTGCTGTTTAAGTTGATATTTGAATTGTTGTCTTATTTCGTTATCTCCATTATTTGATATTTCCTTCCCCCAGCATGTTCCCCTTTCCTTTGTACTTAACTGTTTATTTCTTGTTGTTATTACTTCCTTCGAATATTATTAAATAGCACAGGTTATTTTGGTTGTCGTGTCCTAGCCTCGTCACTACTTCGCCGAGGTTAGGCTCGACACTTACTCAGTACAAGGGGGCGGTTGTACTGATGCTACACTCTGCACATTTTTGCTGTGCAGATCCTAGTACAAGACCCTACGGACATTAGAGCGAGGAGGCTGCCTTCAGTCCACGTGAAGACACCGAGGTAGTCCTGCAGACGTCCGCAGGCCTTGGCGTCCCCTCCTACTTCTTTGTATTTTGTTCTAGTTATTTCAGAAACATATGTACTTATTTCATTCAGACCATTATATGTATTATTCATAGACTCTTCGTAAGTTGTGACTCCAAAATTCTAGGTTGGTATTGTGAAGTTCGTACGACATTTAATTAAGTTAGCAAATTTTGCTTCATTTTTGTTCATTTCTGTTGGTTATGTATTGTGCATGTTATCATATAATAATAAAGGAATAAGGTAAATTAAATAATCATGCTGGCTTGCCTATCGGGTTCAACGTTATGCGACATCACGGTCCCGAGTCGTGACACACGTGGAGTTGGAGTCAGGCGAAAGATAAATCGAGAGAAAACCAAAACTGAAGACAACAACCTCGGTTGGTACCGGGTGGATCCCGATTGGAACACAGCCAAGGGGAGCAAACAGATATTTGCCGCTAGATGGCATTTAATGAAGAATATTCCTTAGTATTAAATATGCAGCCGTTAAAGAGAATTTTGGCATTCATGGTCCGCCGTTACATATTCATCAATAGCCCCCTTTATTGTCATTTAAGAAGGGCTTGATCCTAAGATCTTGTTCTCTAAGCATAGCTATAAATAGTAGCTTCAACAATCATTATAGGGCACAAAATCCCCTACATATTATTCCCAAGCTAAATAATATTTTCTGTTTAATATTGTTCTTGTCATAGCCTTCGGAAGCCTTGCTCTCGGAACCAGGCTGGCAAATATTTCTTCTGATTTCAACACTGAGTCTTATTTTATTTAATTAATTTATTATTTTTAGTTCAAATCAATTCACTTGTCTATAGACCACGCAACAAATTCAACTGTATTGTTTTCTGAGTAAATATATCATTTTGTAACTTCATAATGATACATCGATCAATGCACCAATGTCCTTCCAGTCCATATGTCAAATAGATAGATATGTTAGGATATAATTAAAGTCCTGGTATGACGCCAGTTTTATTATATAGAAAAAAAAAATAGTGATTAGAATAATAATATTCTTGTATACGCATGACTGATTAATGAAGTTAATTATCCGAAACTCGTGACGCGTATATATTATATTATCTAAAAAGAATTGCTTTTGGATACATCGATCAATGCACCAAAAACATGCAGGCTGATACACAGTGCCTTTATTTTTATTTTACACAAACTCATGAGTCATGACGCGTATACATATAAATCTATTTTATCTTCATTACGTAAATCATTGTTCTTTTTTGTTTTGTATCACTATTTTTCCAATTTATTTTCCACTTTCATTCTCTCATTTTTCTTTTGTGGGTGGGTGTCGGTCCATAATGATAATAATTTTAGTTCCAGCTACTAATAAAGTTCAATTTTCATTTTTGTGATATATATGAGGTTAGAGTGTTCCACGTCGGTTGAAGAAATGCGTTGTAATTTATGTATTTTTTAGTAATCCCCAGTGTGTGTATTGGGGTTAATTTCTTTATGAGCTTGCTTTTCGGTTGAATTAGCCCTAATATTACTTATATCGGACCTTATATTATGTTATTCGCGCTGCAATTATCCCCTCTTGATGAACGTTAGGGGAGGATGTTAGAGTCATTAGTGGAAAGAATTACTATATAGTTTTAGGTAATATTCATCTTATAACTTCACTTTTCAAGTTAAGTCCAAGATTCATTTTCTTAACATATGATTACATTCTAATTAATCAATTATTCCACACCAACTACATGCTTTAGGATCCAGGAAAAAAAATGAAGAACCTAATTTCTCTTAATTGAATGTAAAAATGGCTAAAAAGTTATGGTATATATTCCTGACGTCACTTGGCATGAAAAAATAATCCTATTTTTTGCTTTTTTTCTTTATTTTAAATTTCCCAAATACTTACATCTTGAATATAAAAAATAATTCAGATATGATTAAATTATATTTTTTTTAAATTGAGCTAATGACGCAGATATCCACGTAGGATCAATCATTGATCAAGTAAATTCTATTGACGTGGCAAGGCAATGCTAGAACAACGTCGTTTAGTCATGATTCATGAACGCTTAAATACAATATCGTAAAAAGACCACCGCCAATTGTCAGTCATTCACGTGGACTTCTTGTGCATTTATATATGATAGTCTTCGCTTGGTTCTTCGCTAAATTTTCACTTGTCGAACAATTTAATTTCAAGGAAATAAAATATATAATTATAAGTCCTTGAAATAAAGATATTATCTTATACACCCTTCTTTTATATACCACTGTCTCGCTATTAATACATAAATTTGCAATGCATAAGGCTCATTAAAGGGACACTTTCTTCGGAATGTTAATTTTTCTCACTGTACATAAAGGTTATGTATGGGAATTTTATTGGATTCTTCATCAAATGGCATTGGTGGTCTGCCCAATCGTCCATACTATAATATGTTATTTTTTTCCAAGCTTCTTTTATTGCCACATGTTATGGACTCCCTTTTATAAGAATAAAATATCGAAGATGTTAGCTATCCATCTACTAGATGGTGCATTTGTGAGTTTCCTCACATTAATGTGGGGCCATAATTAGCTAACGAAGTTTTTAGTTAATTTGGTAAATTTTATCACTTTGAGTTCCACTAAACAAGCTAAGTGAAAATTGTGAGTTGGTTATAAGTGTCTATTGTCTCGATATATATATCTCAATAGAACAATGTGTGAAATTATGGCACAGAGACATTGTCGAGAAGCCAATGTATTTATATATCGAAACCAGTTACATGAGCCCTATGTATTTATACAAAATATTGATCCTATATTTTTTCCCAAACAACATAGAGTAGAATTCGTCTAGGATGGCTAATACAAGAGTCCTAATTCTAGTAGACTAAGACTAAGTAATTGTGTAGTTATCAGGTTTGTTAGTCTAATCATTATCTTCAACGCTTCCCCACAAGCTAGTGGGAGGTGACTTCACTACACCTAGCTTGTCTCGAAAGAACTGGAATTGGTCATCGCCAAGAGCTTTGGTATGAACATCTGCTAATTGATCCTTGGACCTAACAAATTGAGTGATCAATTGTCCTTGAGCTACCTTCTCCATGACAAAGTGATAATCTAGTTCTACATGCTTAGTTCTAGCATGCATTACTGTATTTGTGGTCATGTATAAAGCACTCAAGTTGTCACAAAATAAAACAGGAATAGTCTTGATATACATTCCAATGTCTTGTAGAATGTAGCTTATCCAAGTAAGTTTAGCTACAGTTGTTGTCAGTGCTCTGTACTCTGCTTCAGCACTTGACCTTGCAACAATGTTCTGCTTCCTCGACGACCAGGAGACACAATTTGCACCAAGGTATATACTATATTTAGTAGTAGACCTCCTTGTTATGGCACATCCTGCCCAGTCTACATCTAAGAACCCATAGAGCCTGAAGGAAGACTGTGATATGATTCTAAGTCCATGATCAATGGTTCCTATGACATACCTCAATATTCTTTTTACTGCCTGAAGGTGCATGCCATTCGTATTCTGCATGAATTGAATTTCAAGATTAACATCATGAGTACTTTCCGGTCTGGTGAGTGTGACATACTGCAAGCTTCTGTAAACTGAGGGATCAACTACTTTGTCAGTTGCTTCTTTTAGACCATGCTTCTGAGCTAGTGGAGTATGCACTGTTTTTATATTTTCCATATCCACTTTTCTAAGCAGATCATTTGCATATATGCTTTGATTCAAGTGGATTCCTCCAGGAAAATAGCTTACTTCAATACTCAAAAAGTAACTCAAGGGTCCAAGATCCTTCGTGTTCCAGCTTTTGCACCACTACCCTTATCTGTTCTGAGTTGCTTCCTGTCACAATTATATCATCTACATATAATATAAGTAAGATTGTTCCTTCTGCATCATGGAGGGTAAATAAGGAAGAATCAGCTTGACTGCATTTGAAAGCAAGATGAAGTAGGAATAGGCTAAAATGCTCAAACCAAGCTCTGCGTGCTTGTTTGAGGCCATATAATGCCTGCTTCAAGAGACAAACATGGTGAGGATACATTGAACCAATAAAGCATGGTAGTTGAGTCATATAAACTTCTTCCTCTAGATGATCTGTAGGAAGGACTTCTTAACATCTAATTGCCTAATGAGCTAATGTAAAGTGACAACAATAGAGAGAATTACTCTTAGAGTTGTAGCTTTAACTAATTGTAAGGCTGCTAATTCTTCTAGCATTGCTTTAAGCCAGTAAGGGGAACTAAGAGTTTCTTTTATAGATTTAGGTTCTTCTGCATTTGTTTGTACAGTAGCTAGTGAGGTATGAATTATAGGAAAAGACTTAGCTTTGAATCTAATGACTATTTTATGGAATTGAGCAGTGGTTTTAGGTTCAACTTGGACCATATTTTTTGTTGGAGTTTTTGTTGGAGGTGCTTCATCCCCGGCATTGAAGAAGTGTGATAAGTCCACTTCTAACTGCAATCCTCTTGGATTTGTCATTGTGAAATACATAGGTTTTTCATCTGAGTGAGAGGCCTCTAAATTGTTGGTTAGATAGCTAACTACAGTTAAGCTTAATTGTAATGTTAACTATAGTTAGTTAGCTAGGAGTTTGTAAAAGTCGGTTAGTTGGTTAGGGGCAGTTACTTTTTTAAATACTGTAGGCTATCGTACAAAACATAGTTTTCTGAAGAGTTGTTGCTCTTTTTCTCTGATTCCTCATTCTAGGTTCTTCTTCCTCATTAGCTTCGACCACCATATCCATGGGTGTTAACATGGTATAAGAGAAATCGGTGTGGATCTAAGCTAGTTTTCCAATAAATCTCTTCTTGGTTGCTTCAATTCTGCAATTTGATGTGCTGAATTGCCTTAGAGTAACCTTCAATCGAAGCTACAATTTGCGAGTTTTGTTCTCTGAACCTAATTTCTCAGTCAACAATGGCTATTGAAGATGACCAAATCAACAATACTACTCTTGTTTACACTACCACGACCTCAGCTAATGGCAATTTCATGACTGGTACAACTTCCTTTCCCTCCATCAATCATAATCATCCTCCATAATTACAGACAACAGACACACCATGTAGTACTTTGATCTCTCTTCAACCTACTGGATATGATAACCATGCATTGTGGAGTCGTGCAATGAGAATTGTCTTGCTAGGTAAAGGTAAACTAGGATTTGTCGATGGTACGTTTCCTAAGTCTATGTTTGAGCCTGAGCTTCATGATTTGTGGGAGAAATTGAATGTTGTTGTTCTGTAATGGATAATGAATACTATGAGGCCGTTTTTCTTAGTAATGTCCTATATGCATCCAATGCTTATAAAGTTTGGAAAGACTTAAAAGAGTGGTTTGATAAAGTGAATGGCTCTAGAATTCTGTACTTGCATAGGGAGGTTCACACTTTAACAAAAGGAATCATGAATGTAACAGATTATTTCTCCAAACTTAGAGAGCTTTAGGATGAGTTTGATGCTCTTATGCCCTGTCCTAGTTGTCCATGTCCCGAGTCTAAGAAGTATGCTCAACATTTTGAGTATCAAAGGCTTCTTCAGTTTCTTACTGGACTGAATGAGTCCTACTCTCAGTCAAGGAGTAAAATTATGATGATGTCTCATTTGCGTAGCATAAACAAGTCTTACTCTATGTTAGTGTATCAGGAAAGTCAAAGAAACCTTACAAGTATGACACAGGTTGCTCAAGTTTCCGAAGCTCTAGAGAATGCAGCCTTATATAGTACCAAGAATTAAATAATGATGGAAATTATATTTCAAGAAGGAGTCAAGTTCAGTGTGAGTATTGTCACCATAAGGGACATACAAAGGAAAACTGATACAAGTTGATTGGATATACTCCTGATTTTAAGACCAAAAGGAAGGGAGTTAATACTAGACAGTATGAAAATCATGTGTGTAATACAGAGATCACTTGTGCTGGCATATGTAATATGGGCAACAATATAACACCTAATTGGATTCAACAAGGCATAGGAGGAGGTCCATCTAACTCAGGTGTATCACAACAAAAAATTTAACCTACGTTCTTCCAGCAAATGGCACAACCAGCTCCAGTCTTCACTCCTGAACAATGTCAACAAGTTTTTTCTTGACTTTTGTATTTTTCAGGACCTCTTTAGTGGTTAGGTGAAGGGGATTGGTAGAGAGGAGCAGGGGCTATATTTCCCTTCTGTACAAACTAGAAGTAATTATTCTAGTCGCAAAATAACCTATCTTTCATCCTTTTCGTATATCATCACTATCTATATTTGTTAAGTTTTTCTAGCCATTTTCTGCTGTATTTCCCTTCTTTCCTTATATCCTGCATATTCATTCTGATCTTGCACTCCTGCATAATCTGTTTACAAATCACCACTGGATGTAATACCTTGTTATTCCACACTGCCTCATTTCTGACCATCCATATCTTATATACCAGTGCTGTCACGGCTGCTGCAAATATTTTCCTGTGCAATCTTCCTCTAACATTTCTCGTCAGTTTCCTCCATATGCTTTCTATATCTGGATCTTTTATCCCTAATCCTAGCCATTCCAACATAATTTTCAAACATTCCTTCGAAAACTGACACTCAAAGAATAAGTGTTGTATTATTTTCTTGTTTCCACCACAAATTTCACACCTTGTTTCTGTGCATACTCCTATATTTTCAAGTCTTTCTCTTGTCAGCAATCTTTTATGAATTGCTAACCAACTGATCACACTGTGTTTGGGTACATTTACTGCACTCCATATCCATCTAGCTCATGGCCAGTCTTCCATCTCCCCTTTCCTCCATTTATATCCTTCTTGTATTGTGTAGTTTCCTCCTCCCTGTTTCCAATCATTCCCCCTATATCCACCTTTGAATTTTTCCATTATATTTCATATTCTCCTCCAATACCAACTATAATTTTTTGGTGGAATATAATGCTTCCATTGAGTCCCTTTCATGTATGTATGATCCACCCATTTCACCCATAAATTATCAGCCTTTTGGGCTATATTCCACACATATTTTGCAATTGTTGTCTCATTCCATACGACACAATCTCTTACCCCTAAACCTCCTTTATGCTTTGATTTACATACTATGTCCCATGCAACCAAAGGAACTTTATTAGTATGTTCCTTTCCATCCCATATAAAGTTCCTGCAAATTGTAGTTACCTTTTTCAGCACAACTTTTGGGATTATAAAAATTGATGACCAATACATGTGAATATGCAGCAAAATAGAGTTAACTAGTTGCACCCTTCCTGCATATGATAAGCTCATCGAACTCCAAGCTCTAACTCTTCTTGTCATTTTATCAATTAAGATTTCACAATTCATAATTGAAAACTTCTTTGCTGAAATTGGGACCCCCAAGTATCTGAACGACAATACTCCTTTCTTGTAGCCAGTTGTCTCACATAGATCTTCCAATTCTTTCTTTGACATCTTGGCACTGAATATTGATTTTTCTGCATTTGTTGTCAATCCTGAGGCATTAGAAAATGTCTGCAATCCCCTTAGCATCAACATTGCTGATTGATAATTGCCTTTACAAAACAACAATAAATCATTAGCAAAACATAAGTGATTCAGCTTCATTCCTTTGCATTTTGTGTGGTATCCAAACTCCTTTATGTCAGCCACTCTATTCAGAATTCTAGTTAAGTACGCCATACAGATGACAAAGATCAATGGTGAAATGGGATCACCCTGCCTTAAGCCCCTTTTTCCTGTTATATTCCTATGTAATCCCCCATTTATTGCTATATTATATTGGGTAGTAGCTATACATGCCATGATCCACTTTATGAATCTCTGGGGGAAGTTCATTGCATGCAGCATCTCTTCCACAAACGACCACTCTACACTATCATAAGCCTTCTTCAAATCTATCTTTATTAGGCAACTTTGAGTAGTATTCTTTCTTCTGTACAATTTGACCAAATCCTAACATATCAATACCTTTTGCACTATTGTTCTCCCTACAATGAATGCACTCTGATTTGCTGATATAATTGTAGGCAGTATTAGTCGAAGTCTGTTACACAACATTTTAGATATCACTTTATATATAGTATAACACCCAGTAATTGGCATGTAATTTCCCACACTAGTAGCAGGATATCCCTTTGGAATTTATTGTTATCATTGTTTGGTTTCATACTTTTAACATCTCTCCTATTCTAAAGAACTCTATTATAGCCTCTGTTACACCATTACCTACCACCTCCCAGCTGTCTTTAAAGAACTTGCTTCCATATCCATCTGGCCCTGGTGATTTTTCTCCATTAATTGCCCACAAAGCTGCCTTCACCTCCTTTTCTGTAAACTGTTCCTCTAGCCTACTCTTTTGTGTTGCTGTTACTGTTAGTCCTTGTTGAATCAGTCTACTGTTGACATATTCCCTTTAGTTATTATTAGTCCCCAACAAATTAGTATAAAATTCAATAAAAGCCTTTGCAACTTCATCTAGTTCAGTTCTGTTCACTCCCTGGGCATCTGTTATAGAAAATATTCTGTTCATGTTCCTTCTTGTCTTCATCATGTTGTGAAAATACTTTGTGTTCAAATCCCCTTTTTCTATCAACTACACCTTGCTTCTCTGCCTCAAAAACTGGTATTTTGCTTCATTCAATCTTTTAGTCTTCCTAATTAGTCTTGTTTTTCCCTCTTGTATATTCTGATCCAAAGGTTCTTGTTGCAGTCTTTGTTGACACTGCATCAATTCCTCTTGTGCTTGATCAGCTTTCCTTTCTACTTGACTAAACTTCTCTTTATTTAGCTGCTTTAACTTTCCCTTCAAATTTTTCAATTTCCCCACAAGTTCATACATCTTGGTCCCCTTCTTGTATGTTTTCCACCCTTGCATTACTATCTCTTTATACTTTGGTTCCAAACTCCACATATTGAAATATCTAAACATTGGTTGCCTTTTTTGATTGTCTGCCCACCTTATTATTGCTGGACAGTGATGAAAGGTACCTTCATTCCCGTAGAAAACTTTTGAATCAGGTAATGTTACTATCCAGTCATTATTGATCAACACTCTATCTATCCTGTTGTACACTCTATCTTCTCCTCCCTGTTTATTGTTCCATGTGTAAAAAGCCCCTGAAGATTTCATCTCCTGTAATGTACATTCTGCCACACATTTCTTAAAGTCCCTTATCTCTGCCATTCTCACTGGACTCCCACTCTGTCTTCCCTATGTAACACACAATTAAAATCCCCCATAATTGCCCATGGTTCCTTCATTAGTTCATGTATCTTCTTAATGTCTTCCCATAAACTCCTTCTTAATGCAACATCATTAAAACCATACACTATTGTTACTGCAAATTTTATTCTAGTACCCCTATGTTGCACTTCACAGTGTATTAATTGCTTTGTGACTTTGTTTATATTAATATCATATATCATCGTCTTCCATAACACCCATATTCTACCTCCCTTATGCTGACTTATATTTGTACAGTATGACCAACCATTACACAGGTTAAGAGCTGCCTTTTGAGCTTTAGCTCTCTTAACCTTAGTTTCCAAGAGACCAAATAATCCAACCTAGGAGTTATGCATAAATAGATTAATTTCCTCATGTTTATCTGGATTATTTAGCCCCCCTGGTGTTCCAAAATCCAATCCTATCCATTCATTGCTGGGGCTTCCCCCACTCTTTTCACCTACATCTCTCTTTTGTCCTCCACTACCATTCACCTTTGATATCAGGTGCTGCTCTGTCTTGCTTGTACTTGCCCCTTCTTCATTTTGTTGTTTCCCTAAAGTTGCAAAAGTATTCCCTATCTTCAATGGCTCCTCTTGTACTACCATCATTTTACTCACATATTTCCCTGCTCTGTACCCTTATTTATAATACTTTCCCCTCTCTACTTGGTCATTGACTCCCTGCTATTTCTGTTTTTGTTGCTCTACTTTCTCGTCTTGTGGTTGTTCCTATTGAATTTCCTTCCCTTCTTTCTGTTGTTCTGGCCTCTTCTGCTTTTCTATCTCTTGCTGCTTCTCATTCTTCTCTTGTCCTTCCTTAATAAACTTCCTACATTCATATAGATCATGGCCGTAATTCTTACATTTCTCACACAACACAGGTTTCCATACATAGTGAATTGCCCGGTCTACAATTTTTCCTATCTCATTTCAGATCTAATGCTTGATGGATATTGCTGGTTCAATTTCACTTCAACCAGGACTCTTGCATATGTTAATCTTTCCCTTTTTGTAGTAGCAGCATCAGCCCTTAAAGGTTTCCCAATCAAACCAGCTATCTTTGTAAGAGATGTTTGTCCCCAATACTTGATGTCTAACCCCATCAGTCTTACCCAAATTGGAATGTTTTCCATCTTCTCCTTAGTAATTTCCATATCTGTCTTCCATGGCTTCACAATTTACTTGTTTTCTATCAAACATCTGCACTCCTTCTTCCACCACCTTATTCCTGCTTTCTATACTATGAAATCGAACCATGAAAACACCTCTGTTCAGTTGCGCTACCTTATCGATCCCCAATCCTCCCCAAATTCTTCTGAAATAACCATCAATTACTATTTGAGGTAGATTTGACCCTAAAATATAACAAACTACTGTTGTTGACCAGTAATCTACCTCATCCTTGATGTCCACCATTGTTATTTTCACATTCATTTCATTTTTCTCCATTGTTAGGTCAATTCCTTCCTCTATCGGTATTTTACCCACAACATTGCTCCACGATTTACTACTTGAATCTAGATTTTTAGTCAAACATGTATTGTTGCTCATCATCTCCTCTTCTTCCGTTCGATCTGCCCATGACTTCCTGCTCACCTCTGAAGTTTCATCTCCCAGTGGCGTGGATGGATTTGATATCAAATTGATATCCAAAGTTACAATTCCTTGTATCGAATTAATACTCTTCACTTTTTTCGCATCCTCCATTTGTGGAACTCCCATGCACACTGAATTTGAGGTCTGACTTCCTTGGATTTTCTGACCTCCGCCTCTATTCCTCGTTTTTCTCACCATTTTCAGTTTTCACAGAGAGAGAATCTTAGTCATAGAGAGAGAAAGTTACATAAGTAACAAAAAAGTTTTACTTGCAGTCAATGGTTACGTATTCAATTACTCCATCTATTTCAATGTCTGTAACGATATTTTGTTCCAAAAAGAATATCAGCTTTCTAATTTGAAAAGAATTCAAGTTAAATTCTCATTTTACTATTAGTGATAAGTTTTTATAGCCACATAAATATCTCCGTCTTACTTTAGACCACAAACTTCAAAAGTTTTTCTTTCTCTCTTAAATTTCGTGTCATCAATTCAAACTTTGCCACATAAAGTAAAAAGGAGGGAGTATAATTTAACTAAGTATAAGCCAATAAAATTTTGTATAAACATAAAATGCAAGTAAACATTTCTCCTTGACTCAAAATTCAAATGGAATAATCCAACTTCAATTTAAGGAAAGAGAATAAAACTCAAGCAGGGCCTATGTGTGGGTTAATTTTCCAATGTGCATGATTGGCATTTGACCTTGAGAATCTGCTAAGTTTCCCCGACCAAGCCCTAAATGGTCCCTGTTCCGATCTCTTTATGGGCAAACCTATTCGACCAAAACCTACAAATAGACAAAACAAGAAGACAAAATATATACACTACTGCTATATTAAATAGCCTCATCAACATCTTGCATTTAAGATGTTTCTTTGAATTGCTGCAAAGATAACTTGCACATGGTTTCCGATAACAACGTGAAAACTGTAAGCTAATTAACTACTCCTTCATTTTAGTTGTCATTTACCATGAATTCTGCAGAGCTCAGATCAGTTTCTGTTTGAATCATTACACTTACAGAACGACAGAAAGAGAGAGAGAGAGAAATTTTAACACCTCGGTACTTGTATATATACCATGATTATGAACTTTTATTCCTTTAACAGTATAACATGCATGGTAAACCTAATTAAGAGATTATAAGCAGTGACTACATTGATATTTTTTTCCAATAATCTTCTTTCTAATTTACAACCCCACAATTTTATACTAAAAAAGAAGAACTTGTTATTCCAAATTTTTACTATGAGAATGAGTCAAACTAGCTAGGGTTGAACACTTTGATGATAAGGGTAATAAATTTTGGAACCCATAGGTAAATAATTCCCAGTTAAAGACGACATTGGCACAGGGAATCCTAGGCATCCTGAAGCAGCAGCAACTGGCCTAGTGGCTTCAACCTTTTCAAGGGACTGCACTTGCTTCTTCAAGAATTTCATGTAATGAATAGCTTCATCTAACATAGATGCAGTGTCCATTTTGGTTCCACCTGGTACTAATCTCTGAAGAATCCTTATCCTTTCACTTATCCTTTCTCTCCTATGGCGTGCCGCCACGCTTTGTGGATCATTCGATATCTTCACGTTCTTTCTCTTTGGTGGTTTTACAGATTCTGGATCGATTTGAATTGGCTGCATTGCTGCTATTTTAAATATCATCTCCCTCATCGCAGCCATAGAGTTTCGCTTCACCGTATGGGAAGGATATGCACCATAAGAATTCCTGAAAGTTTCTTGATGATGAATTACTGAGGGAGAGCCAGTGAATGAAATGGTAGAAGCTGGCATGTTCAAGAAAGTGTGTGAATTATGGTTGTCAATCATTTGAGATAAATTAGGATTAGTGTTGTTGCTACTGTTGCTACTTCCTTGTGGACTACAATCCAACATTGGCATTTCATTCATATCAGAATAACCTTTGGAGAAATCTTGCATCTGCATCATAAGCATCATTTCCATTTGATCTTGAGGAGCTGCAGATTTTAGCAAGTCAATATCCATGACTTTCTCTTATATAGGGTAAAGAAATTAAAATAAAGAAAAAGATGATGATTTTATTGGGAAGAGAAGAGTGTGAAGAGATTGGTTTACAGAGGGATGGGTAAGGTGAAGGGAAGAGTGAGAAGACTGAGGGTTTGATCAGAATGTTGCAGTGGGAAGGCAAATTAAGCTCAACTACTAGAGCTGAGTATTAGGTTTTTCAGAGAAGAAATGAAAGAGGGATACTATAAAATAGTGATATCGGGAACAGACTACCATATTGGGAAGGCTATATATAACAAGTGGTTACATTATTATATACTCCTGCTACATAATTTTTCTATGCTGTTTCAATTATTTATAATATATATATATATATACTTTTATTATGTCACCAAAGTTGGTAAACCTTTTTCCTTGTCCTTTTTCTTTTCCTTTCATTCTCTAGTTTTCTTTTTCTATTTTGATAAATATCTTAATTACACCTTAAAAAGAGATATAGTCATTATAGAGTTACAATTATAATGATACTTAATAAACGATCTAATTATTTAAATATCTTTACACCGTTTAGTGCAAGGTCATTTACTAGCGGAAACAAAGAATCACTGCATCGGCGTGTATTTACTTGGTATTTATACTAATGGGAGATAGTAATATGTGTCCGATGGAATATTCTAGACTGCACAAAAAACTGACTCCAAAACCATCGTTTAAAAAGAAAAATATCACTTAGTCGGTTTTATTCTTTTTCCCTTTTTCCTTTTTTTCTTTTTTTGGATATAAGTCATAAGAATGATAGCACTTTTTTTCCCCCATAAGAATGAAAAAGTATGAACCCACCATTTGGATGGTTCAGATCTAGCATTTACTATTGGCAAGGGATGCCATAAGTGCCTTTGGTGGTGCATGAACGGTAGAAATACTAAGTACAAATTAATGTATATTGAATGGAACAATATAACAGTCTATATACTATTTTCTTTATATAAGTTTGCCCTTTATGTTTTACTACTATATTTTATATAGAACCCTAGCTAGAGCCCCACTCACATGACAGATGTCAGAGATCTCATGCTCACCCCATGAATTATACCCCCATTTAAATGAGTAACTCGCCGGCGACGATATGTCGGCGATGATAAATCTGTTACCGGAGATTCTTTCGTACACCCGTCAATCATCAAGTGCGGATAAGGGCTAAGGTGTTGGAATTTGGACTTATGTTAATTGGTTATAGCCTGAAAGGATAGTGACGTGGCTCAAGTGGTGAATAAATAAATTGCCTAATATTAAATATTGTGTGCGTGGATAAGTGAGGCTCAATAACTATTGGTATGTGATGGGATGCACTATATATAAATAGAGGTCAACCCCCTTTCGCTAGCTATTAGAAAACCCTAGGGTTGACCTCTATTTATAAAGAGTGTCTACCCATCACATGCCAATAGTTATTGGGCCTCACTTATCCACACATACAGCATTTAATATTAGGTCATTTATTTATCCACCACTTGGGTCACGTCACCATCCTTTCAGGCTATAACCAATTAACGCAAGTCCAAATTCCAACATTCTCCCACTTGGACGCCAACGTTAATTGAGGACAAGAAAACAATTTTAAAACTTTTGAGTTTTAAGAAAATCATTTTGAAAAAAGATTTTAGACTCTATAGTGGCCACACTACTCACATAGCCAAGGATAGAATGTCCCATATAATAATCTATCCAGTGTTAATAGAGAAGACTAACAATGAATCGTAGCAGGCATCACACCATTTTAAGGTATGAATTCTATCTACGACCATATATGCTAGAATTTCCATCAACATGGATCAAACATGTGTGCTAAGCATATTAACTTTCTAATCAAGGTGAATAGAATCACACCTCTTAGAAAGAAATAATCCTCCAAGTGATATTATAACCATATCACCTCAGGAGCCTCCAAATTAAATGATACTAAAATCATATCACCTTAGGAGGTTTCCCTTGTGCCTTACCTAGGATAATCAAGGCAACAAGCAGCAAAACTCAAAGATATCATGAGTTTATGTAATGTCCAATTGGAAATAAAAATAAATAAATTATCATGTTAACCAATAAGCATAACAAATATGAAATAACACAAGCTTGCATAAAATTAGAATTTAGTAAAAGCAATATCTCAGTCAGCAGCTACAAAATAACTCCCAATGATTAAAGCACATCAAAAGATTCTAAAATACCCATGACACAACAGACCTAAGACCTTTAATTAAAGGATCAGCCAACATAGATTATGTGCTAATATGCTCAATACGTATACCACCTTCGTTTACCATATCTCTAAAGTTAAGAAACTTAAGGCTAACATTCTTAGAGCCTCTTGTTCTCTTGTTATTCTTAGCGAAGAACACAGTTGCACTGTTGTCATAGAAAATAGTCACCGGCTTAGATATAAAATTCACAATTTGCAATTTAGTAAGAAAATTCTTCATCCAGAGAGCATGTGAAGCAGTCTCAAAACAAGCAATAAACTCAGCTTCCATTGTAGATGTAGCAGTGATGCTTTGTTTCTCACTTTTCCAAGAAATAGCACCTCCACCCAACATAAAAATATACCCCGAAGTTGATTTCATAGTGTCTTGACAGCCTGCAAAATCAGAATCTGAATATACAAGAAGATCCAGATCATCAACCTTTTTTTGTATACAAGCATGAAGTATTTGGTGTGTTGTAGTATTTCATCACTTTCTTTGCAGCCACACAATGTGCCACCCAGGATTAGAAGAAAATCTTCCCAACATGTTAACAACAAATGCAATATCAGGCCTTGTACAAACTTGTATGTACATCAAACAACCAACAACACTTGCATATGGCACATCTTTCATGGTTCTCATTTCAACTTCATTTTTCGGACATTGATCATTACTAAGTTTATCCCCTTTTACAAAAGGTGAAACACCAGGTCTACAGTCTTGCATATTGAAAGTTTTAAGAACACTCTCAATATAGGAACGTTGTGATAAACCTAATAAACCATGTGACCTATATCTTTTAATTTCTATCCCAAGAACAAAAGAGGCTTCACCAAAATCTTTCATATCAAAAGACCTAGACAAAAATTATTTCGTCTCATTCATCAAACCCAAATCATTTGTGGCAAGCAGAATATCATCAACATAGAGAACCATAATAATGAAATTACCATTATCTATTTTAAGATAAACACATCAATCAAGCTTATTCTCCACAAATCCAAATTTTGTAATAATTTCATCAAATTTCAAGTACCACTGCCTGGAGGCTTGTTGAAGCCCATAAATGGATTTGTTAAGCTTGCACACTAGATGTTCTTTACCAGCTTCTTACCCTTCAGGTTGAATCATGCAAACTTCTTCAGGCAGACTCCCATTCAGGAAATCAGTTTTAACATCCATCTGGTGTAACTCTAAATCCAAATGAGCCACAAGAGCCATCACAACTCTAAATGCATCCTTGGATGAAACAGGAGAAAATGTTTCTTTATAATCAATGCCTTCTTTCTGAGTGTAACCCTTA
This sequence comes from Nicotiana undulata, assembly GCA_005239495.1. Lineage (NCBI taxonomy): Eukaryota > Viridiplantae > Streptophyta > Magnoliopsida > Solanales > Solanaceae > Nicotiana > Nicotiana undulata. The sequence continues at coordinate 3,349 of MDKH01047776.1, read as the reverse complement.
GCAACCAACTTTGCTTTATAACGGTCTATGTTTCCCTTGGAGTCTCTTTTAGTTTTAAACACCCATTTGCAACCAATAGGCCTAAAGCCTACAGGCAATTCAACTAACTCCCACACTCTATTATGTTCCATAGAGCGCATTTCATCTTTCATTGCCTCACTCCATTTATCAACACATGGAGAGGAAATAACTTGAGCATATGATAAAGAATCAGTCAACTCTCCAGTATCACCAAGATTTTCAGTCACATACACGATAAAATCATCAGAGATGACAGGCCTTCTTTCTCTTTGTGACCTACGGAGTGGTTCATTGTGTACATTTTGTTCAGGAATTATGGGATCTGCGTCGTTGTTCCCTTGATTCTCCCATTCATGAATAGGTTGGTTTACCACATTTTCATGTATAACAGGTACATGGACAATGACTTTATTCTCTTTCAATACGATTTCCTTACCACATGAACAATCACAATCACAAACATCATGCTCAAGAAATTTTGCATTAATAGACTCAACGATTCTAGTGCCCACTCCCTGGACAGAAAAACCTAAAACCTTTAAAGTGATCAGGTTAGCCTATAAATAAACAACTGGCAGTTTTAGGCGCAGTTTTCTTTTCTGTGGGTGAATAAATACGAACTTCAGTTGGACATCCCCAAAATGTGAAAATGATTCAAGCTAGGTTTTCGAGTTGTCCATAGTTCAAAAGGAGTTTTCAAGACAGATTTTGTAGGAACTCTATTCAAGATGTAGCTAGTTATTTTAAGGCTTCACCCCAAAGATACTCAGGCAGCCTAGTCCTTGACATCATACTTCTCACCATTTCCATGAGAGTACAATTTCGTCTTTTAGCCACACCATTCTTCTCATGAGTACCTGGCATGGTATATTGTGCTACTATCCCACGTTCTTGCAAAAATAAAGCAAAAGGCCCCACACATTGACCAGACTCATCATATTTTTCATAGTATTCACCACCATGGTCAGACCTCACTATCTTAATGGACTTCCCAAGCTATTTTTCAACTTCAGTCTTGTAAATTTTAAACTTCTCAAGTGCTTCAGATTTTTTTTAAAGATATATATAATAGTATCTTGAAAAATCATCAATAAAAGTAATAAAATACTTATGAGTGGTGAAAGTAGGTACATAAGGTCTACTAATATCAATATGAATAATTTCTAAGAGTTCGGAGCTCCTAGTGGAACCCTTTCTCTTAACCTTGGTCATTTTACCCTTAACACAATCCATACAAATTTCAAATCTTTTGGATCAAGAACAGGTAAAATATTTTTCTTTAACAATCGTTCAATTCTTTCTTTAGAAATATGACTAAGACGCCTATGCCATAATAGGTAAGACGTTTTACTCATAGCAGATTGTGGGCAATATTTTCAACTTGCGTTGCAGAAAAAGTTTCATTCAAAATATTCAAGCGATATAGACCATCACTTAAAAAGGCATCATCAACGACATGTGAATCATAGGAAATTTAATAATACCATTATTTTGTTGAAATAAATAACCAGCTTTGTCCAAAAGGGAAACCGAAACTAATTTCCGTCTCATAGACGGTACAAAAACAAGGTCGTAGATAGAATTCATACCTTAAAATGGTGTGATGCCTGCTACGATTCATTATTAGTCTTCTCTATTGAAACTGGATGGATTGTTATATGGGTCTTTCTATCCTTGGCTATGTGAGTAGTGTGGCCACTGTAGAGTCTAAAATCTTTTTTCAAAATGATTTTCTTAAAACTCAAAAGTTTTAAAATTATTTTCTTGTCCTCAATTAACGTTGGCGTACAAGTGGGAGAATGTTGGAATTTGGACTTATGTTAATTGGTTATAGCCTGAAAGGATGGTGACGTAGCCCAAGTAGGGGATAAATAAATGGCCTAATATTAAATACTGTGTGTGGATAAGCGAGGCCCAATAACTATTGGCCTGTGATGGGTAGGCACTAGAGGCCAACCCCTTTTTCCCTAGCTATTAGAAAACCCTAGTGTATTCTGCCTCTTGAATACGTGGTAACAGTAGACGTCCCATCAGTCAAGTTCTCCGGACTGTGAGAGCGCGTAGCTAGTGGATTGTGGAAGTTGGTCTCAGGCTTAATCGTCGTTTGCTATCACCGCTTAATCCATGGAGTTTAACGGTACACTTTCTTAAACTCTAACTCTAGATTTATTGTGTAGTTGGGTCTTAATCTCTGCTATGGCTACGAATTAACTATCTCACATAAGCAGAGGCGGATCCAGACTTTGAAGATTGTGGGTTCCTATAACAATCTCAAGTTATCAGTTGGGTTCACAATAAAATATTTATAGATATTTAATAATTTTTTTAATATATATATACAAGGACATGCAAAAGCTACTAGGTTCCCGGGAACCCGCACGTTATCCTCTAGATCCGCCCATGCTAATTAAGGGGTTAGTTTTAGGGGCGACAAACGGGTGAGTCGGTTCAGACATAGGCAGATTGAAAACTGATAATGCAAAAACATAAAAAAATATTTGACCCGCCTCATATTTAATACGGATAAAACTAGGTTAGCCGGCGGATAGCATGAACATCCATATTATCTATGGCTTCTTGAATGTGATCACTTTTGAGAGGATTCCTAATATTCGAAACCTAAAGAATTAATTTTAAGTGAATAATATAGAAGAAATCCATATTAACTAATTTTTAAAAAAAATCATTATTCAACTTATTATTTAATGGATAATATTGATGAATAATCATTTTCTCCTCCATTTTGCAACCACTAGTTTGTTTTATTATTTAATGTGTATGCAACTTTTATCATGATATATCGACTGCTACAACATATAGTTTTATTAATTTGGAGGGAGCAGGGGTGGGTGGGTGGGGGAACACATTTCGAGGTGGATCAAATTCTGCCATATCTACTACTGCTTCATGTGTTCTTTTATTAATAACCCAATAACGGTGAAGGGATAAAATTCACAAATTTAAATAGTCATGTTGCAGCTCAAGTAAAACTTTCATGACATTATTATGAAACTTCACCTATCAAAATTTTAAACTTCATAATAATAATTATTTATAAATTGTATGACCGAAAAATAGCTAACTGCGGGTGAATGCAGCCTAGGCCACGTTGCGTTAGTCATACCGAAAATTTCTACTTGAACATACATGCATAAACTGATATAAAAAAAAATAGACTTTTGGTGTAATGCAATATAAAAAACTAGCTCATGATGTAAGAATGTTCCAACAATATAAAGAGATCAAGTCACTCATTACTTAGCCAATATAGGTGACTCAACTTAAATATTATATTAAAAAAGAATATATATATATATATATATATATT
>ML282714.1:0-55829 GCA_005239495.1 Nicotiana undulata | reverse complement strand
CCCTCTTCATACCGCTCCACCAATAAATTTCCCGGAGATCATGATACATTTTCGTAGAACCTGGGTGCACAGAATACCTAGAGCTATGAGCCTCCGCCATTACCCTCTCCCGACAATTATCCACATCTGGAACACATAGCCTACCTTGACATCGCAACAATCCATCATTGTTGCCGAATGAAAATGCCGAAATCTTGTTATTCAGAACTGCCTCCTTGAACTGTGCCAATGCTGGATCACTAAACTGCTTTGCTTTGACTTCCGCTACCAGTGACGATTCTGCCCCATTGTGCGCCATAACCTCCCCTTCGCCTGAGGTCGAAAGACAACCCCCCCAAACTGGCCAATTAATAAACCTCCTTAGCCAAGGGCCTCTGATCTGCTTCCAAATGAGCCAAAATACCCATAGACTTCTGACTGAGAGCGTCGACCACCACATTCGCCTTCCCTGGATGGTACAAAATGTTCATATCATAATCTTTGAGCAATTCTAACCACCTCCGCTGCCTTAGATTCACTTCCTTCTGCTTCAATAAATACTGAAGACTCTTGTGGTCTGAGAACACAGCCACGTGGACCCTATAAAGATAATGTCGCCAAATTTTTAATGCAAACACCACAGCCGCGAGCTCCAAATCATGCGTCGGATAATTCTTCTCGTGATTCTTGAGTTGCCTTGAAGCATACGCTATGACCTTCCCATGTTGCATCAACACACACCCCAAACCAACCCTTGAAGCATCGCAATAAACCACAAATCCCTCTATACCTTCTGGCAAGGTCAATACCGGTGCCGAAGTCAATCTCGACTTCAATTCCTGAAAACTTTTCTCACAAGCGTCGGACCACTGGAACTTCACTGCTTTCTGCGTCAATTTAGTCAATGGGGAGGCGAGGGTAGAGAATCCCTCCACAAACCTCTGATAATACCCAGCTAGACTCAAGAAACTGCGAATCTCTGTCGGGGTCGTTGGTCTAGGCCAATCTTTCACTGCCGCGATCTTCTGGGGATCAACCTGAATCCCTTCTCTGGAAACAACATGACCCAAAAACGCGACTGATTCTAGCCAAAACTCACATTTCGAAAATTTAGCATACAGGTGATGATGATGAAGAGCCTGCAGGACTGCTCTGAGGAGATTAGCATGATCTTCCGGACTTCACGAGTAGACAAGGATGTCATCAATAAAAACAATCACGAAAGAGTCTAGAAATGGCTTGAAAATTCGATTCATAATATCCATAAAAGCTGCTGGAGCATTGGTCAGCCCAAAGGACATTACCAAAAATTCAAAATGACCATAACGAGTCCTGAAGGCGGTCTTAGGAATATCCTGCTCTCTGATCTTCAATTGAGGGTACCCAGACCGTAAATCAATTTTGGAGAAGAACCTCGCACCTTGCAATTGATCAAACAAATCATCTATTCGAGGCAATGGATACTTGTTTTTGATAGTGACTTTGTTGAGCTGCCGATAATCAATACACATCCGAAGCGACCCATCCTTCTTCCTAACAAAAACAACCGGAGCACCCCACGGCGACACACCCGGCCGAATGAACCCCTTATATAATAAATCCTTCAACTTCTCCTTTAACTCCCCTTAACTTTGTTGGCGCCATTCTGTATGGTGGAAAAGATATTGGCTGCGTATCTGGTAATACATCAATCCCACAATCGATCTCTCTATCTGGCGGAATCCCTAGAAGCTCGTCCGGAAATACTTCAAGAAACTCATTCACAACTGGCACGGACTCGGGGGCCGACACTTCTGAAGCGGTGTCCGCGAATCGGACCAAATTATAGATACACCCCTTCTTAATCATCTTCGAGGACTTAAGGCAGGAGATAAACCTACCTTTCGGCACCATACCATTCCCCTTCCACTCAATAACCGGCTCATTAGGAAACTCGAGTCTCATGACTCTCGTTCGGCAGTCGAGCTTAGCAAAGCACGAATAAAGCCAGTCCATTCCCATAATAATATCAAAATCTACCATCTCAAGCTCAATACGATCGGCCGTGGTAACGCGACCACATACTGTGACAACACAATTCTTATAAACTCGCGCTGCTGTAATAGAATCACCAACCGGAGTCGATACAAAGAACGGCTCATAAAGCTGTTCGGGTTCTATCCCAAAACTTGAAGCAATAAACGGGGTGACATAAGACAAGGAGGACCCCGGATTAATAAGAGCATAGCAATCAAGTGTTTGAACATTCAGAATACCTATGACAACATCTGGAGAAGCCTCCGCGTTCTGGCGACCACTCAAAGCATAGAAGCGGCTGGGTCCACCTCTACCACGAGCCCCACCCCTAATTACACCACGTCTTGCTGGAGCTGGAGGACGCACTGAAGATGTGGCGGCTGAAGAACCGGATGACTGGGCAAACCCCCTACCCATGCCCTGGCTGGGCGCACGGCAATCCCGCTGAAGATGACCCCTCACCCCACACCTGTAGCATATCGGCGATCCAAATAACAGGCCTCAGTATGGAACCCTCCGCACTGAGGGCACAAAGCCTTCCCCTGCTGCTAGAACCTTCCTCCGGGACGACCTGACGAATGGGGTCTCCTGCTGTCGGATCCTGATGTCTAATGACTATTCAGCTGATAACGGTGCACGGATGGCGGTGCACTGGCTGAAGACTGTGCATAAGACTGGGATGGCTCTAATGGCCCCCTCCCCTGAACTGGTCTCCCCCCTGAAACTGTGCTCCCTGAGTGACCCACTGATCGGGCTCTACTGCTACTCTCCCTGTCTGCCCGTATCTTCAACTTCCTAGCCTCCATAGCCTGGGCAAATCCCACAATCTTCCCATAATTCATGTTCGAGTGCAAAGCCGTTGTAGCAGCCTCATTCACAACCAAAGGACTGAGACCCTGAACAAATCGTCGAACTGGAGCATCCATGGTGGACACTAACTGGGGAGCATACTTGGACAACCTTACGAACTCCATGTGGTACTCCCAAACACTCATACTGCCCTGCTTGAGGAACTCAAACTCAGTAGCACGGGCTGCCACAGTCTCGGCAGGCAAAAAGTGATCCATGAACGCATCCACGAACTCGCCCCATCTAGCCGGAGGAATTACCTCCCCAAGGANGAACCCTCCCATATCTCGAACCAGGAATATGCTGCTCCCCTCAGCCTGTACGAAGCTAACTCAAACCCCTCTGTCCCTCTAGCCTTCATCACCCAAAGGGTCTTGCACATATCATCAAGAAAATCCTGTGGATCGGCCTCTGGATCCGTACCTGAGAACTCTGGAGGGGCCAACCGCAGAAACTGGTTGACTCTGGAGCCGGCGGAATCTCCCTGTCCGCTGGAGGACGCAGGGGTAGCATGAGATCTTTGGGCCTGAGGGGCCACCAACTGATTTAACACATGAATAGCTCCTCTGAGGTCCCCCTCGTATGTACCGGGACCGGAAGTTGGAACCGTAGAGGGATCAGGAATGTCAGCGGGAGGGATTGCAGCACCCTTCGCCGCCGCAGGAACAGGAATGCTTTGATCCGGAATAGAAGGGTCCGGCAAATTCAAGGCCGGGGAGTCACTCTCACCCGCACTACCAGGTACATGATTCACAGCCACACTTGGGGTGGCATTTGCCTCAAGGCCGAGTCGAGCTCTCTTCTTTGGTGCCATTACTGGAAAAAATTTGAAATAAAGCACGAATTAGACAAGGACACTTTCACTCTCCACTTCACTGCTTAATATAAAATAACAACGAAAAGAGTAATTTCCTAAATGTACGTGTAGCTCCCTAATTATAGATGTGCTCGACAACACACCAATAAGAAGGGCTCTACTAGACATGGCTCTGAGACATCCTAGGACTCTTTTAAAACCTTAGGCTCTGATACCAAGTTTGTCACGCCCCAAAACTAAGTGACACGACCAACACTCGACCAGGTAGCCCAAGTCAAGCGGACCTGGATTTCTTTTTCCCTCCCACGCATTACCCGAGATTTCCGATGTACATTATTCAACTGCAATTAATACGCATTCTTACAATTTGAAATTTAACCATAGAATCCTGTCATTACCAACATGTAGTACAATACTTACAATATATACCTAACACCCAGCTTTACTTTACGTGGTCTACAAGTCATACTGCCCAAAATACATAAGTACATAACCCACATTTCCTTTCTACGGAGCCTCTAAGAGTACGAAGGAGTTATACATATAATACTTGCTGGTAACAAGGCTCCGGCTATACCTTACACGAATACCAAAACAAAAATCCGGAAGAAAAGGTGGCATGAACCACACTGGGCCCCGAGAGGAGAGGGGCTCACCAAAATAGCTGATAGGACGAAGAGGAGGCACTACTGTCGGTGGGCTGGAGTATCTGCTATAGAACCACCTACAATCATCACAAGAATGTAGCGCCCCCGGCAAAAGGGACGTCAGTACATTTGAATTGTACTGGTATGTATGAACAAACTTTACTCTAAGTAAACTCAATAATGCACAGGCAAGAGACAGACAGAGAGTCACACAATCACTGCACAAGAAATAGAAAGATACACAATGGAAGTTCCACAATTTTCACTTCATCATAATCACAATCTCAATTCCACCCTTGTCCCTTCTCACATTTCACCCTTATTTCTTCTGTTGCGGCGCGCAACCCGATCCCACCTGACAATCACAATCATTTGTTGTGTTTCTGTTGTGGCGTGCAACCCGATCCCACCTGACAAATGTTGCGGTGTGCAACCCGATCCCACCTGACAGTCACAATCACACCCTTATCACTTCTCACATATCACCCTTATCNCCTTTAGCATATACATTCATACTCTTGGATTCATTATCCTTCTAGCACCGTTTTACATAGCATGGTAGTGTGATAGGCAACTAAAGGCAGACAAGTAATACACTTCTCACTTCAACATAATTCGTACAACCAGTTGCACATATTCATAACAATACGCGTACCGTATGCTCGAACATCACAAGTGATTTTACAAAGATTAAGGTTAGCCATACATACCTGGAGTCGAGTTTCCCTTTTTAACTTTTACTCACAAATCACCGAACCGACTAGTACCGTCAATCTAGTTCACAATTAAACATATTCAACTCAGAATTGGAAGTCATGCATGCAATTCGGACTCTCTCAAGCATTTTTCCAAACACTATGTGAACCCATTAGATTACCAATCCTATCTTTGTGAAGTTTATCCCAACCCACTCCCTCTTGCTAGATTAACACCATTATCAAACATGCATGCAAGGTCTTAGTTAATATTTTCAAGAGTCAATCCATGCCAACCCTCCCTTTGTTTAAAATCAGAAAATTAATGGAAAAAGGGGGTTGGGAACCCTTACCTGCTAGAATGGGGAAGGAGGAGATTACTCAATGTACCAGGCCTGAGAGAACTTGAAAATCACTTTGATGGAAGGACCACTTCCTCTCTCAAGAACTCTCATTTCCTTCTCTCTATTTTGTTCAGAAAACTTGTTAAAATGAAAGGGGGTAGGGGTTAAATGAAACTGGGGTCGGGTATAAAAATTTAGAAAATTAAAGGACTATGTCGAATATGCAGTCAAGAATGCGATCGCTTTCCTGACATGTGGTCCGCATATTGGACCGCAAAATGGCCCCCAGGTGGGCCAAATTTTGAAAACATTCTGCCCGGGTATACGACCACTATGCGGTCCGCATACACGTTATGTGATCGCATTGCGCGTCGCATAACACCCCTTAAGTTGGGCAGTGACCTGACCGTGTATACGAACATTATGCGGTCCGCATACACGTTATGCGATCGCATAGTGCGTCGCATAACACCCAATTTTTGGAAAAATTAAGTTCTTTTAAATCCCGGGGTACTTTTACAAAAATCAAGGTCCTTTTTAAGAATTTCCACAGATGTAAAAACTCGAGGACTTATTCGGGCATTCTTTTAATCAATAAAATTTACGGGTCTTTACAGCCCCGCCAGAGCTGAAGGAGTTGAAGGAGCAGATACATGATTTACTAGATAAAGGCTTTATTAGGCCTAGTGTTTATCTTTGGGGTTCCCCAGTGTTGTTTGTTAAGAAGAAAGATGGCTCGATGAGGATGTGTATTGACTACCGGTAATTGAACAAGGTTACTATCAATAATAAGTATCCCTTGCCGAGGATTGATGATTTATCCGACCAGCTTAAGGGTGCCACAATGTTTTCCAAGATCGACTTGAGATCTGGCTTCCATCAGTTGAGGATTAGGGCGTCTGATGTCCCTAAGACGGCCTTTCGCACTTGGTATGGGTATTATGAGTTCTTGCTGATGTTATTTGTGTTGACGAATTGATGTTTTATACTTCAATACCACACAAGAGGGGGAGTAATTTGTGTGGTGTCCAATTTTTGAGTGTTGTCTTATTAGAAGAACCTGGTTCTTCTTGGTGTTCCAACTTCTACTGGTGCAGAAAATTAAATGCAGTAAAGTAAAAACACAGAGATTTTTACGTGGAAAATACCTGGCTCAAAAGGTGAAAAAACCACGACCTACTCCTCAGTAGGATTTTCACAAACTCTTCACTACAACTCTGAGCCAAACAACATTTACAAAATACACTCTTTTGTAAACCTAGGTCTAACTCTAATCCCTTTGANCCTATTACAATTGCTTCTAAGAAAGCTAAAAGATACAATATTTAAATCACCTACTACAACAAACTAGACTCAATAAACAAACAGATGAAACTGGTTCTTCTAGCTGGTAGTAGCCTTTGTGTCGCACAAGAATTCTACTTGAAAAATATCTCTGGGAATTTTTCTTTCAATTCTTGTTTCACTTCTGCCTTTGTGCGATCATTCTTCAGTAGGAATACTTCAACATTATATAGCCCAGTAGTTGAGATGTTCTTGTTTAATTCAAATGCAACTCTTCCTTGGTGGAAGAGTTTGTATTAAACTCAACTTCCTTCCTTTGTTACTATCCTTGCTGAATTCAAACTCTAACCTCTTATCAATTTGCAACCTTTTCTCTTTAGAAGACAACCTTTTAGTTCCCAGATAATTCACATAACATGTTATCTCCTACGCATGGACTCTTCGCGTGCCAATGAGTATGTTTCACTATGATAGCCTGATGGACATGGTTCAACTTGGTAGACATTTGTCAATCTTCAAAACCATGCAGTGACTTGGGTCAACAAATTCTCCCTTTTTGATGATGACAAACCCTGTGCTTAACCTTGTACAATATTCAAACACTTTGTATGGTTTTAATCATTTATCATAGAGAGACCAGGTTCATTAGGTTATAAATATCACAACAGTTTGAAATTTAAAGAGCATATTTCTTCCCCCTTTTGGCATCATCAAAAAGTTGCAAAATGATAAACTTACCAGGGTTATTAACAATTACTCGTGGCCATTTGAGGCAACTGCAGATGCAAAACATGATTAATCATCACAAGAAACCAATAAATGTAAGCTAAATAACAAATTGAGACAAGTCAATAACAAAAAATCAAAATTCATTGATAGGATCATAAATAAAACACCATACAGTCAAAAACAAAAAAAACATAACCATGAGCAAAACAGAGTAAAAAAGAGAAACATACAAATCCCGGAATGGGTCATAGATGGGTTTCTGGTGGCTCTGGACATCCTAAGGTTGGGTAGGTGCAAATGAGGTTGGATTCTTGGCTTGAAGGAGAGACAACATTTGGTGAAGAACACCTTCATTTTTCTCATTCTCCTTTGCTAGTTCAACTCTGAGAGCATCTCGCTCAGCTTCCACCTCATGAAGGCGTGATTTTAATCTAAGGATCTCCCCATCCTTCATCTCTCCTTCCTGCACCAATGACCTTACTTTGCTATTGACTGGCTGCTTCCTAGATGAACCGGGTTCATCTTCCGGAACATTGACAATATAATCACAAGTCAGCAAAGTGTTCCTCCCAAAATAATCCTTACCATTAGCCATCTCAGCTTTCTTCACAGGAACCTAAAAGTGAGCAAGTACAGTTGTCAGAATAAATCCATAAGGAATAGCATATACTTTGGTTCCATTTACAACTCTGTCCAAGAGTTGAATGATGAAAGCTGGCCAATTGATCTGCTTTCCCCTATACAAACACTCCATCAAGGTGAGGTCCATGTAATTGGCGATTTGCCTTCTTTCTTGTCTGGGCAGCAGGAACTTGACGACAAATTCAAAGAATAGCTTATGCTGGGGCCTCATTTCACTCTTGAACACCGGTCTGGGCTCAGCCTCCTCCTCATTCTCACAAAAGAATCTGGTGATGTTGAGAGCTGAGGCCATTCCATCAGGACTAGGCCATCTTTGCCTAGTGTAATCATCGTAGCCTTCAGCAGGTATGTTCAGAATCTCTCCTATTCCCTTCTTTATCTTCATCTCTCACTTGTATTTTCTTGACCCTAGACTTGGACCTCTTAGCAGTGCTTGAGGTTGTGGCAGACACAGCAGCTGACTTCTTTGAAGAAGCCTTAGCCTTTTCGGGTTTGGGTGTCTTAACCACAACAGGAGCAGGCTCCTCCTCATGTTGGACCAGGTCCAAGGATTCATCATCCACATCAACAGCCTCAACAGGCTCTCCTACTTTGGCTTTTCCCTTTGCAGCTTTCTTTTTCCTGCTCTCTCTCAGAGCCTTTTCTAATTCTCCTTCTTGTCATTGTACAACACTCCTAGTAGCACGCACTTTAGGGTCAGGAGCATCAGCAGACACTTGAGCTTTTCGTTTCTTGGAAGAAACAGGTGTTTTAGCATTTCTGGACTTGAGAGATCTTCTCTTTTTGGGATTGTATGAGTCTCCCAACCTCTGCAGCATCTCAGCTAGTGTTTCCTCTATAGATGAAACATGTTCATCTATACTCTGTTTCAAGCTCTCCAACCCCGCTGCTGCTTCCTCAGCAACATTTACCCCTAAATCTGTGACATTTTCTCCAACATGCTCAGGAACGGGACCACAAATAGCCAAGGGGTGTCGTCCTCCCCAGATCCCCTTACAAAATCTCCGTCTCCCTCACTCTCGAGAATCTTTTCATTTCCTAATTTTCTACGCCTAACCAGCACTTCAACATCAACAACGGACCCAACCAACACAAACCTGTTCTCAATAGTAGCAGGTTCAGAACCAACCTCAAGATTTCTTTGCTCAGAACTGGATGAACCAGGTGCTTCATCCTCATTGGCTGATTTGAAAGATTCACTTGATGATTCAGACTCATTCTCCTGTTCAGCCTGTAGAATTTCCTCCAAGAATCTTGCACGAGAGCTAGAGGCAACATATTTTCTTGCAAGAACTTTCGCACGACGAGCCCTGAGGGCTGGGGTAGGGTTAGGTGTGGGTTCAAGAACTGGAGGGTTTTCAAGGGTTAATGATATTTCTTGAGATTGAGAGCTATACACGGATGGAGAATTAGAATCGGACTCATAAAGTCCTCCATCGTAATCACAAATTGGGTATGAAGAAGATGTAAAAATAGGAGGTGGTGACGACATTGTTATGAACGTTTTAGAAAATATGGAAGGTTGATCAGTTTTGGTTTGAGAAGAGTGAGATGAACTTGGTTCGGCGGTTTAGTTATGAAGAGGGGAGTAATGATGACCCTTTTATAAGATGTGGCTGAGAAATTTACAACGGGAAGAGTATTTACTTAAGTGGTAGTCTAATCGATGCAGGACTGACATTGATTAGACAATTATAAACCCCCTAAAAACTAGGCTAATTAAGTAGAGATGGGACTTCTTGAAACTGGTTCAATTTGGATAAGTACTGGGAATTTGAATTGAATCAAATGTAGATAGAGTCATGCTCATGTATTACTGTAATTAATTTAATAAGTGTATGGAGATGAGTACGTACCTGGTCAGTCAGATGAACCAGCATGGATGAACTAGGTTCATCTTGTTAAAATCTTTAATTTGCCTCAATTTACAAAGATAGATAAACATCATTATCACCAAGGGAATCATAATAATACATGGCAAGAGAGTATGGCAATAAAGACATGATATTGAGCAATGATTAGTCTGGTTAAGCACCTAAGTTAAATTTCAAGCCAAAATTGTTTTTTTTCATTTTTCAAATTTGTTTTTTCATTTTTGTTTTTCCAATTAGGTGATCTTAATCATCCCTAATTCAAGCCTGTTTCTCTCAAAATGCTCCCTACTCAGTGCTTTAGTAAAGATATCTGCAATTTGCTTGTCAGTAGCACAAAATTCAATTGAGATCATTCCCTTTTCATAGTTATCCCTAAGGAAGTGGTGTCTAACATCTATGTGCTTAGTTCTCTTATGATGAACCGGGTTCTTGGTCATACTAATTGCACTAGTGTTATCACAGAAAATAGGAATGCATCCCACATCTCTACCAAAGTCCATGATTTGTTGCTTAATCCACAGCAACTAAGCACAACATGAGGTTGCAGCCACATATTCAGCCTCAGCAGTAGACAGAGCTACTGAATGTTGTTTCTTGGTAGCCCAAGACACAAGGAAAGAGCCCAAAAAGTGAGCCATGCCTGAGGTACTGTTCCTGTCAATCAGGAAACCTGCATAATCAGCATCAGCATATCCTATAAGGTCGAAATTACTACCTTTAGGATACCAAAGGCACAAATCAGTGGTGCCTTTCAGATATCTCAAAATTCTCTTCACTGCAGTTAGGTGGGACTCCTTTGGATTTGCCTGAAACCTAGCACACAGTCCTACACTGAACACAATATCAGGTCTACTGGCAGTGAGATATAATAGAGACCCAATCATCCCTCTGTATAGATTCTGATCAACAGATGAACCAGGTTCATTCACATCCAATTTTGTAGTTGTGGCTATGAGGGTGTCTATTTCCTTTGAGTCCTCCATTTTAAACTTCTTCAGCAGTTCTTTCACATACTTTTGTTGATGAATCATTGTTCCATTGAGGTTTTGCTTGATTTGCAAGCCTAAGAAGAAGTTTATCTCACCCATCATACTCAACTCAAACTCGCTCCCCATAAGTGTAGCAAATTCTTTACAAAGTTTTTCAGAAGTTGCCCCAAATATAATATCATCCACATATATTTGCACAACCAGGAGTTCTTTACCCTTTTCCTTTAAGAACAAGGAGCTGTCAATTTTGCCTCGTTTGTACCCATGTTCTAGCAGGAATTTTGATAGCTACTCATACCATGCTCTAGGTGCTTGTTTGAGACCATAGAGAGCCTTGTCAAGTTTGTATACATGGTCTGGTGACTCCTTGCTTTCAAAACCTGGAGGTTGTTTGACAAATACATCTTCCTTCAAATAGCCATTGATAAAGGCACTCTTAACATCCATCTAATGGAGAGTGAATTCCATATGTGCAGAAAATACTATAAGAAGTCTGATTGCCTCCAGTCTTGCCACAGGGGCAAAGGTCTCATCACAGTTGATTCATTCTTCTTGACTATACCCTTGAACAACCAGTCTATCCTTGTTTCTTATAACAGTTCCATCCTCATCGAGCTTGTTCCTGAAGACCCACTTTGTGCCAATCACTGATCTGTCTAGTGGCCTGGGTACCAAGTGGCATACTTGACTTCTTTCAAACTGATTCAGCTCCTCTTGCATGGCATTTACCCAATCAGCATCTTGTAGGGCTTCACCAATGTTCTTTGGTTCGATTAAGGATAGGAAGGCATCAAACGCACACAGATTTTTCAAGGAGGCTCTTGTTTTGATTCCGGATGACAAATCTGTTATGATGTTCTCAAGAGGGTGAGAACTTTGATATCTGTGTGGTTTGAGCACCAATTGTTCACTTATGGATGATTCTATGGTGTCTTGGTGTTGTGGAACAGGATCAGGGCCAAGGTTCACATGTTGAGTTGCCCCTGTCATGTTGCTTGGGTTAGTTGGACCTGGTCCATCACCTGTTCCATATTCCAGGGCTGCTTTATTGTGTTCACTACTTTTCACCAGTCCAAGCTCCTCATCTTCTGGTTCCTGTCTCTCAGAAAGAGTGTTAGTTTCATCAAAGACAACATGCACACTCTCTTCTACACACATAGTTCTTTTATTGTACACTTTATAGGCTTTGCTATGTGATGAATATCCCAAGAATACTCCCTCATCACTTCTGGGATCAAATTTACCTAGGGAATCTTTGCCATTATTGTGCACAAAGCATTTGCATCCGAAAGCCCTAAGATGGGATATGTTGGGCTTTCTCCCTTTAATTAATTCATAAGGAGTCTTCTCTACCAGTGGCCTGGTCATACATCTATTGATTATATATCAAGCAGTGTGTATTGCTTCTGCCTAGAAGCTGTGTGGTAGTTTGCTAGAAAGAATCGTGGTTCTTGCCATGTCTTCAAGAGTTCTATTCTTTATTTCCACAACCCCATTTTGCTATGGGGTTCTAGGGGAAAAAAGTTGTGATTGATACCATGTTCATCACAGAACTCAGCAAACTTTGCATTCTCAAATTCAGTGCCATGGTCAGATCTTATTGATGCTAGTTGATGTCCTAACTGATTTTGAGTTTTCTTAACAAATGAGGTGAACATATCAAATGATTCATCCTTAGATGTCAGGAATAAGGTCCAAGTGAACCTTTAATAATCATCAACTAGCACCATCACATATTTCTTACCACCTCTGCTCAGAGTTCTCATTGGACCACACAGATCCAGATGAACCAGTTCCAACGTCCTGGTGGTACTGATCATTTTCTGACTTTTGAATGAGGATCTTACCTGCTTCCCCCTTTCACATGCCTCATAAACTTTATCTTCCTTGAACTTAATGTTAGTGAGTCCCACCACTAAGTCCTTAGAGACTAATTTGTTAAGTTGATTTAGACTTGCATGTCCAAGTATTTTGTGCCAAAGGAGGGGATCACTGTCCAAAACACTTAAGCAAGTGAGTTCATTTTCAGACAGTGTGGACAAATCTATGACATAGTTATTATTCATTCTTTTTCCCTGCAAAACAATCTTGTCAGTAAGCAAATTAATCACAAAGCATTTTGTGGAAGTGAAAGCAAGCAGGTTACCTCTGTCACACAATTGTGACACACTGATCAGGCTGTATTTCAAGCCATCTATCAAGTACACATGTTCAATGGAACGTGTGTCATCCTTACCTACTTTGCCAACCCCTAAAATTTTACCTTTCTTTCCATTTCCAAAGGAGACATTTCCTCGTTTGAGGTTTTCAAGTGAAAGGAATTGTTCCTTGTTCCCTGTCATATGCTTTGAGCAACCACTATCCAAAAACCAAATTTGGTTGCTTCCTCTCACTTGTACCTACAAAAGGAAATCAGGGGTTAGTTTTAAGAACCCAAACTAGTTTGGGTCCTTTTCTATGACAAAATGGATTAATTAAATTTTTTCTGGCCCAATTTGGTAGCCAATTTTTCTTTTTAACAAACTTTTCAGTTTTCCGACTGGCCTGCTCTTTTGCAGTACACTCAATTTTGTAGTGGCCAGTCTTACCACAGTGGGTGCAGATTTATTTTCAGGAAGAGTGAGATACTTGATTTTGGGATCCCACTTGGGAAATTGACTCCCAAAGCCAAGCCCTCTCCGGTTGCTACTGTGATTCTCTTGAAGTCATGTCAAGGCATCAGATGATTTATTCCATTTACAAGTTCGATCTAGTTCATGTTTGACTTTGCCAAGTTCTTCTTTAAGAGTTCTTATCTGTTCATCCTTGGCATACATCTTATCTTTTAGTTTTCCCATATTTTCTTCTAACATGATATGAGAATGATCAACAACCTTTTTGCTGGATCCTAGCTTCAGTTTTAAGTTTTCAGATTTTAGCTCTAGAATCTCAGTTTCAAGTGGATGAACCTGGTTCATCAGGACAGTGTTTTTCTTTTCAGATTCACTTACTCTGATTTCCAGGTTCATGCATTTTGCTTTTAGAATTGCACATTCTTTAGAAAGATTATCCTTCTCTTTGGTTGTTTCTTCATAATCATCCATGAAATAAAGTAGCAACTCAGAGAGTTTTTCTTTAGATAGGAACTTTATTTTGTTTTTAAGATGGGAGATACTTACCTCTGGTTCTTCATGTGATTCCTTATTAGATTCTCCAACTGCCATGAGCACCTGATCTTCAGTCTCACCATCTTCTCATTCTTCATCTGAACTTTCCCCCCAAGCAACACCATAGCTTTTGTTGTGGTTTTCTTGGGTTGGACCAGTTCCTTCTTCCTGTTCCTTCTTTCATATCTCTCCTTTTTCTATTCCAATTCCCACTTAGGACAGTTCTTGATAAGGTGGTAAGTTTTTCCACACTTGTAACATCCCTCGTTGGTTGGACTTTCTGGAGCTTTAGCTTTGTTGTAATTTCCTCCTCTAGAGATGCCTTTGTTGTGATCTTGCTTTCCTAGGAAATTGGCAAAACCCTTGTCAGGATTTTTTTTACCCTATCTTCTTCAAGAATTACTCTTCCAAGAGACTTAAGTTCATTTATCAAGGTTGTGAACCTTTTGTACATCTCTTGGATTGTCTCACCTTCCTTCATAGTAAAGTTTTCATACTGAGAGTATAGTAGAGTACCTCTTGATCTTTTTACTTGAGGTGTTCCTTCATGGGATACTTGCAAGGTATCCCAGATCTCTTTGGCAGTGGTGCAGCTTTGGATTCTACTATACTCATCTGGCCCTAGCCCACACACTAGCCACTTTTTGGCCTTTGCATTCTTCTCCAATTTCTTCACATCCTCAGCAGTGCAGTCAGCTCTAGTCTTTGGAACATCTACACCTTCGGTTGTCTTCTTCATGGTAGCTAGAGGACCATCAATGACTATATCCCAGAGTTCATAGTCTTCTCCAATCAGGTGGTCCTTCATCTTGTTCTTCCACCAGGAGTAATATTGGCCATTGAAGAGTGGTGGCCTTGCAGTTGATTGACCCTCCCAGTTTCCTAGGTGGTGCACTCATTTTGATCTTTTCCAAGGTCTTAGACTTTACAAGGATAACCTGCTCTAATACCCATTTATGTTTTATACTTCAATACCACACAAGAGGGGGGTGATTTCTGTGGTGTCCAATTTTTGAGTGTTGTCTTATTAGAAAAACCTGGTTCTTGTTGGTGTTCCAACTTCTACTGGTGCTGAATAATAAATGCAGTAAAGTAAAAACACAGAGATTTTTACGTGGAAAACACCTGGCTCAAAAGGTGAAAAAACCACGACCTACTCCTCAGTAGGATTTTCACAAACGCTTCACTACAACTCTGAGCCAAACAGCATTTACAAAATACACTCTTTTGTAAACCTAGGACTAACTCTAATCCCTTTGTAGCAACCTAGCCTCTAGCTAATTACGACAAGCTTCAAGTTAACTCTAACTTGAGCAGTATGTACCTATTACAATTTCTTCTAAAAAGCTGAAAGATACAATATTTAAATCACCTACTACAACCAACTAGACTCAATAAACAAATAGATGAAACTGGTTCTTCTACCTGGTAGTAGCCTTTGTGTCGCACAAGGATTTTGCTTGCAAAATATATCTGGGAATTTTGCTTTCATTTCTTGTTTCAGTTATGCCTTTATGCGATCATTCTTCAGTAGAAATACTTCAACATTATATATCCCAGTAGTTGAGATGTTCTTGTTTAATTCAGATGCAACTCTTCCTTAATGGAAGAGTTTGTATTAAACTCAACTTCCTTCCTTTGTTACTATCCTTGCTGAATTCAAACTCTAACCTCTTATCAATTTGCAACCTTTTCGCTTTAGTAGACAACCTCTTAGTTCCCAGATAATTCACATAACATGTTATCTCCTACGCATGGACTCTTCGCATGCCAATGAGTCTGTTTCACTACGATAGCTTGATGGACCTGGTTCAACTTGGTAGACATTTATCAATATTCAAAACAATGCAGTGACTTGGGTCAACACGAATGCCCCAGCTGCTTTTATGGATTTGATGAACCGAGTGTTCAAGCCCTATTTGGACTCGATTTTTATCGTTTTCATTGACGATATATTGATATACTCTCGCAGCCAAGAGGAGCATGCACCTTTGAGTCGTTCTCTAGACTTTGAAGGACCTTCAGTTGTATGCCAAATTTTCTAAGTGTGAGTTCTTGTTGAGTTCGGTTGCATTTCTGGGTCATGTGGTGTCGGCAGCGGGTATTCAGGTGTATCCCAAGAAGATTTCAGCAGTCAGATATTTGCCTAGACCCACCTCAACTACAGAGATTCAGAGCTTCTTGGGCTTAACAAGTTATTATCCTCGATTTGTGGAGGGTTTTTCATCTATTGCAGCCCCAATGACCAGATTGACTCAAAAGGGTGCCCAGTTCAGGTGGTCTGATGAGTGTGAGGCGAGCTTTCAGAAGCTCAAGACAGACTTGACCACGACACCGATGTTAGTTTTTCCCACAGGTTCAGGGTCATATACCTTTTATTGTGATGTTTCACGGGTGGGAGTTGGTGCAGTGTTGATGCAGGATAGCAAGGTTATAGCCTATGTGTCTCGTCTGTTGAAGATTCATGAGAAGAACTATCCAGTTCATGATTTAGAGTTAGCAGCCATTGTTCATGCGCTGAAGATTTGGAGGCATTATCTGTATGGTGTGTCCTATGAGGTGTTCACGGATCACAAGAGTTTTCAGTATCTGTTCAAGCAGAAAGAGTTAAATATGAGACAGAGGAGATGGTTAGAGCTGTTGAAGGATTATGACCTTACCATTCTATATCATCTGGGAAAGGCCAATGTGGTGGCCGATGTTTTGATCTAGAAGTCATCCAACATGGGTAGTCTTGCCTATATACCGGTCGGGGAGCGACCGCTTGCTTTAGATGTTCAGGCATTGGCCAATCGGTTCATGAGATTGGAGGTTTCTGAGACTGGCAGTCTTTTGGCCCATACTGTGACCCGTTCTTCATTATTTGATTGTATTCGGGATCGGCTGTATGATGATCGTCACTTATGTGTTCTTAGGGATACGGTTCGGCACAGAGGTGCCAAGAAGGTTTTAGTTGATGATGATGGAGTATTGAGGATGCAGGGCCATATTTGTGTGCCTGATGTTAATGGTATTCGTGAGTTGATATTTCAGGAGGCCCATAGTTCCCGGTATTCCATTCATCCGGGCACCGCAAAGATGTACCAGGATTTGCGGCAGCATTATTGTTGGCGGAGGATGAAGAAAGATATTGTGGCATATGTAGCTCGGTGCTTGACATGTCAGCAGGTTAAGTACGAGCACCAGAGACCAGGTGGTTTGATGCAGCAGATTGAGCTTCCCGAGTGGAAGTGGGAGCGTGTTACCATGAATTTCGTAGTTGGGTTTCCACGGATTTAGAGGATGTTTTATGCGGTGTGGGTCATTGTGGATAGGCTGACCAAGTCATCACACTTCATTCCTGTATCAGTTTCGTATTCTTCGGAGAAATTGGCAAAAATCTACATCAGGGAGATTGTTTGCTTGCATAGTGTGCCCGTGTCCATTATTTCTGACTGAGGTACTCAGTTACCTCCCATTTCTAGAAAGTATTTCAGCGTGAGTTGGGCACACGGGTTGAGTTGAGCACAGCATTTCATCCTCAGACGGACAGACAGTCCGAGCGTACTATTCAGATCTTGGAGGATATGTTCCGGGCATGTGTCATTGACTTTGGAGGTTCGTGGGACCAGTTTTTGCCTTTAGCTGAGTTCGCCTATAACAACAGCTACCGGTCGAGCATTCAGATGGCCCCTTATGAGGCGTTGTATGGTAGGCGGTGTCGGTCGCCAGTTGGGTGGTTCGAGCTGGGAGAGGCTAGATTATTGGGTCCAGAGTTAGTCTAGGATGCCTTGGATAAGGTGAAGATCATTCAGGATAGATTTTGCACCGCTCAATCCAGGCAGAAGAGTTATGCAGACCGTAGAGTTCGTGATTTGGCATTCATGGTTGGTGACTGGATATTGCTTCGGGTGTCGCTCATGACAGGCGTGATGAGGTTCGGAAAGAAGGGCAAGTTGAGCCCTAGGTACATTGGTTCATTTGAGATTCTGGATAAGGTAAGAGAGGTGACCTACATACTTTCTATATCACCAAACTTATCAGTCGTGCATCTGGTGTTTCATGTATCTATACTTTGGAAGTATGTCGCTGATCCATCTCATGTGCTTGACTTCAGCAGTATCCAATTGGACAAGGATTTGACTTTTGAGGAGGAGCCGGTAGCCATATTAGGCCGGCAGGTTCGTCAGTTGAGATCAAAGAGTTATCCTTTGATCCGTGTTCAGTAGAGAGGTCAGCCTATTGAGGCAGCTACCTGGAAGTCCGAGTCTGATATGCGGAGTCGATATCCCCATATTTTCCCCGATTCAGGTACCATTCTATGTCCGTTCGAGGACGAACGTTTGTTTTAGAGGAGGAGATTGTGATGACCCAAAAGGTCATCCTATTTATTTCTAGCTAAACCTGTGTTCCGAGGTCATGATAACCTCCTTCTATCTCACCTCGATTTGCATGCGCATCCCGGGCATTGTAGCAGGGAAGTCGTTATGTGAAAAACTGATAAAAATGATGGTTTTATATTAATTATTTGAATAAAGTTGACTTGGGTCAACATTTTTGGTAAACAGACCCGGACTCGTGATTTGACAGTCTTGCAAGGTCCGTAGCAAAATATGGGACTTGGGCGTATGCCCGGAATCGAATTCCGAGATCCCAAGTCCGAGAAATGAATTTTTAAAGAAAATTATTTTCTGAAAAATATAAAGGTTTTTGAAAATGAAATGTTATGTGAAACTTGTGGTATCGGGCCCGTATATTTGTTCCAGAGCCCGCTACAGGTTAGATATGATTTATATGTGTTATCTGTGAAGTTTGGTAAGAAATGGACTTCGTTTGACGTGATTCGGACCTTAAATGCAAAATTTGAAAGTTTAAGAAGTTTTGAGAAATTTTATTGATTTTGAGGTTTAATTCGATGTTTAGGGTGTTATTTTGGTGTTTTGATTACACGAATAAGTCTGTAGGATGTTTTTAAGGTTGTGTGCATAGTTGGTTTTGAGCCCCGAGGGCACGGATGAGTTTCGGGTAGGTGTCAGAATGCAAAACTTAGGAAAATTCTGGCGTTTAATGTTGTCATCTGGTGTCTGGTTCATTATGTTATGAGAACGCATAGGATAGGCCGCGAATGCATAGCACAAGGTTGGGGCTGGGCAGAGTCAAGCTTGTGCGAACGCACCCCTTAGGTTGCGATCGCGGAGTGGGGGTCATGGGCAACAATGCGAACGCGGAGGGTAAGTCGCGAACGCATTGCCTTAGCGTAGGGCCTGGGGGTAATTTACCATGTGCGAACGCGGCCCCACAACCGCGAACGCATAGGTCTGAGTAGCTAACCCTTCGCGAACGCGTCCAGGGGCCCGGGAACGCGGAGAGTAAAATCGCCTAGTGATTTTAATTGTCCAAAAACAGAATCAATACGGGAATTTGGCCATTTTTGATAAACATCTTCTTCTCCAAACCTCTTAGGCGATTTTTGAAGAGATTCTTCACCATAACCTCTTAGGTAAGTGATTCTAATCTTGTTTTCTTTCATTTTTATTAACATACATTAGATTCTAGGCCTAAAACATGGAATTTAAGGTAGAAAATTGGGTATTTGGGTAGAGTTAGGGATTTTTTATTATATGGGAAAATTGGGTCGGATTTCAAAACAAATTATATATTCGGGCTTGTGGGTGAATAGGTGATCGGGTTTTTGTCCGAACCTCGTGTTTTGACCAAGCGGGCCCGGGGTCAAATTTTGGGCTTTTGGGAAGAATGTTGGGAAATCTGTAATTAAGCATTGGAATTGAATTGTTTAGCCTTTATTGATGTTATTGAGTCGATTATGTCTAGATAAGATCGATTTGGAGTCGGGTTAAAAAGTAAAAGCGGTGCTAGAGGCTTGATTTGGATTCTTGGAGTCGAGGTAAGTGTTTGGCCTAACCTTAGCTTGAGGGAATAGGTGTTGAGTCCTATTTGCTACATGTTATTCCATGTCCAATGTATAGGTGAGGTGACGGGTACCTATATGTTGTGGTCAAGCATGCCCGTGAGTCGAATATGAGTAATTATGTGATTTTCATTGAAGTTTACTGTGTTTATGGGTTTGATACCATTTGGTAGTTATCCATTTGATGGAAATTCTCAGTTGTGAGTATTGTTGAGTAATGGTTCGGTTGAGGAACATGTTGGTAAGTTATATATCTGTGTATGTTTGGTTATAGTTGTGTCCCTTGCCGGGACGGTATTACTCTTGTTGATTATTACTATGTTATTAAGGTTTCTTATTGTTGATTTTCCTGTCAATTGTTGTTTTATGATATTTATGCACGAGGGGACATTATGTGCCGTGTTGTTGTTTATTTATGCACGAGGGGACATTTCGTGTCGTGTTATTGATATTTATGCACGAGGGGACATTCCATGCCGTGTTGTTGTTTATTTATGCACGAGGGGACATTCTGTGTCGTGTTACTGATATTTATGCACGAGGGGAAATCCCGTGCCGTGTTTTGTGATATTTTAGCACGAGGGGACATGCTGTGTCGTTCCTGTTACTTATTTGTTCAGAGTTGTTAATTCTTGCTGCTATTTAATTATTGCAATTGTTGTCTTGTCCCATGTTTTCAGTAGTTGTTACCCCTATCTCCCCAACATGTTTTCCCTGTTTTGTATTTAATTATTTATTTTCTGTTATTATTCCTACTATATAATATAGAATTGCACAGGTATTTGTTATTTTTCATGTCCTAGCCTCGTCACTACTTCGTCGAGGTTAGGCTCGGCACTTACTCAGTACATGGGATCGGTTGTATTTATGCTACACCTGCACTTTTTATGTTGTGCAGATCACGGTACCGGACCTTGTGGACACTGATCGAGGGAGTATCTTCAGTCCACCGGAGACACTGAGGTAGTCCTGCAGGCCTCCGCAGGCTTTGGCGTCACCCACTATCTCATATCTTTTCTTTCTGTCTTTCCTTTGTATTTCTGAGACAGTTGTATTGTTTATTCAGACTTTGTTTTTAGCATTCTTAGACAGTCCGTGGATTTGTGATACCAGTTATGGGGTTTTACTAAGGATTTTGTAATATCAAATACTTAAGTTGTTGTATTTCATAGCTTCCGTACTCTTTTTTAAACTTGTTATCACTTATTGATTTTTTTTAAAGGCCTAATAATAAGGAAATAAGCAATATTAATTGGAATGTTGGCTTGTCTATCGGGTTTAACATTAGACGCCATCACGATCCCGACAGTGGGATGTCGGGTCGTGACATAGAAGGTCTCGCACATGGCTTTTATCAGGTCACTGTTGAGATTGGAACCGTTGTCGGTGATGGTTTATTCGGGAACTCCGAACGGACAAACAATACAGCCGCGGACAAAGTCTGCCACGACTTTCTTAGTCACTGCTTTGTAAGATGTTGCTTCGTCCCATTTAGTGAAATAATCAGTTGCTACCAAGATGAATCTGTGTTCGTTTGAGGCAGTAGGCTCGATCGGTCCAATAGCGTCCATTCCCAAGGCGGCGAATGGCCAAGGTAAGCTTGTTTCATTGAGCTCGTTTGAGGGTACATTTATCATATCTGCATGTACCTGAAATCGGTAGCATTTCCGGACGTACTAGATACAGTATGTTTCCATGGTCATCCAGAAATACCCAGCCCTGAGTATCTTCTTTGCTAAGACAAAGTCATTCATATGTGGGCCACAAGTCCTAGCATGTATCACCTCAAGTAGCTTAGAGGCTTCCTTTGCATCAACACATCTCAGTAATCCCAAATCGGGAGTCCTCCTGTACAGGATTCCTCCGCCATGAAAGAAGCTGTTGGACAATCTCCGGAGCGTGCATTTTTTAGTATGATTTGCAAGCTCTAGGTATTCTCATTTTGACAAACACTCTTTGATGTCATGGAACCATGGTATTCCGTCTGCTTCTTCTTCAGCATGGGCACAGTAGGTCGGCTGGCTAGGGATCTTCACTGGAACGAGGTCAATGAAGTTCTTATCTGGATGCTGTATCATGGACGATAGGGTGGCTAATGCATCGGCGAACTCATTCTGAATTCTGGGGATGTGCCAAAATTCTATCTTCGTGAACCTCTTTCTCAATTCCTGCACGTGGTGCACATACTGGAGTATCTTGGAATTCTTAGTAGCCCATTCTCCTTGTACCTGGTGTATTAGCAAGTCTGAGTCACCAATCACTAACAGCTCCTGAACAGTCATATCAATGGCCATGTTTAGCCATAAGATGCATGCTTCATACTCCGCCATATTGTTGGTGCAGGGGAATCTGAGCTTAGTAGATACCGGATAATGTTGATCGGTTTTTTATATCAGGACAGCTCAAATGCCGACTCCTTTAAAGTTCGCCGCTCCATCGAAGAACATTCTCCAATCGTCATAGGATTCTGCAATGTCTTCTCCTATGAATGATACCGCTTCGTCGGGAAAATATTCATATTCTCCGTCCCCAGGATTCTTAGCAAGATGATCTGCCAATGCCTGTCCCTTGACTGCTTTCTGAGTCACATAGACAATGTCGAACTCACTTAGCAGGATTTTCCACTTGGCCAGCTTGCCAGTGGGCATGGGCTTCTGAAAGATATACTTCAAGGGATCCATCCTCGAGATGAGATATGTTGTGTAGGCACAAAAGTAGTGCCTCAACTTCTGGGCTACCCAAGTTAAAGCACAACATGTGCGTTCCAATAAAGAATATCATGCCTCATACCGAGTGAACTTCTTGCTTAGATAATATATGGCATGTTCTTTTCTCCCTGTTTCATCGTGTTGCGCCAGCACGCAGCCGAAGGCTCCATCTAGTACTGCAAGGTAGAGTAGTAAAGGTCTACCTGGCTCAGCTGGTACCAAGACTGACGGTGTTGACAAGTATTCCTTAATTATGTGGAAGGCCTTTTGACAATCATCGGTTAATTTGGTCGCGGCATCCTTCATCAGCATCTTGAAGATCGGCTCACATATAACTGTAGACTGTGCTATGAATCGGCTGATGTAATTAAGGCATTCCAGGAAACTCATCACATCTTTCTTGTTCCTTGGCGGTGGTAACTCTTGGATGGCTTTGACCTTTGACGGATCCAATTCTATCCCTCGACGACTGACAATGAACCCGAGCAATTTCCCAGCAAGAACCCCGAATGCACACTTTGCAGGGTTTAGTTTTAGATTGTATTTACGCAACCTATTGAAGAACTTCCTCAGATCTGCTATGTGATCGGTAGCTTTCTTGGACTTGATAATGGCATCGTCCACATATACCTCGATCTCTTTATGTATCATGTCGTGGAAAATATTGGTCACAGCTCTCATATAGGTTGCCCCAGCATTCTTTAGGCCAAATGGCATCATCTTGTAGCAGTAAACTCCCCACGGTGTGAAGAAAGCCATTTTTTTATCATCTTCCTCATCCATCCAAATCTGATGGTAACTAGCGAAGCAATCCACGAATGACTATAGTTCATGCTTAGCGCATTTATCAATCAGGATGTGTATGTTTGGTAATGGAAAATCGTCCTTTGGACTAGCCCGGTTGAGATCCCGGTAGTCGACATTGACTCTAACCTTCCCATCTTTCTTGGGCACCGGCACGATGTTGGCTAACCATGTTGGATACTCAACTACCTTGAGAACCTTGGCGTTTATTTTCTTGGTAACTTCTTCCTTGATTTTCAAACTCATGTCAAGCTTGAATTTCCTGAGCTTTTGTTTTACCGGCGGACACATGGGATTGGTTGGCAGCTTGTGGGGAACAATGGATGTACTTAGTCCAGTCATGTCATCGTACGACCATGCAAATATGTCTTCATACTCTTTCAAAAATTGATTGTATTCCTCTTTCTCTGATAGTGAAAAATGGATACTGATGCGAGTTTCTTTGACATTCTCTGAATCACCCATGTTGACTACCTCAGTTTCGTCCAGGTTGGACGTAGGTCTGTTCTCAAAGTTCTCGAATTCTCTGACAATTTCATCAGGTATATCATCCTCTTCTTCTAAATCAATGTCCTTTAGTTGTGTTGTCTCGTTGCATGTCACAACCATTGGTTCATCGAGACAAGTAATAGTAATGTTGTATAGATAAAGTAATGAGAGAAAATGATAATAATAAATATTGATTCATAAAACATAAACGTGCTTTTGATAGGTTGAATAAATGTTTTTAGAACATTGAAGATCTTATTGCTGAAATGAAAAATGCGAAAAGGAAATCATTTAGCAAATAAAAAGTAAATGGTTCTTGTTCAGCCTTGCTACCCCGAGACTTGTCGGGCCCTAGTTGTTCTGATAGTCCAGTTCTTAAGAGATGTTCCTCTACTCACGGCTTGTATGGAAGGGTCTTCCTCCCTCTCCTCCTCAAAAGTGATGCAACAGTCCATGTCATCCTCTTCCACGAATAGGTTCTTTAATGTTGCAAGTGCTTCTTCTTCCTCTTACCCCCATATAACATCAGCCTTCTCAAAGGTTTGCTCCATATGTGGTATTGGCTGCTCTAATGGGTAATAAGGACCGCGCCAAGGTGGCGACCAGTTCTTGAACTCTTCCCAAGTATATTTGTATCCCAGACCGAAAGTGGTGCCATGACGCTTGAGTTGTATCGGTTTGGAGATCCCTTGGAGATTCTTGCCAAGCCATTTACCCGGCTCGTACCCCCTCCATTTCATCATGCTTGCTATTTTATTATCCCACCATTTGTCTATGTCTATTGCATTGACCCGTTCAATGTGGTGGTACGTTTCTCCACCTAGCTTCCTTCTTCCTTCGACCACCGGAATGGTCTGGCGACTGTAAATAGGATTTCTCCCGTCTCCGTGGATAATTACTTCTTGATGGTTCCATTCAAATTTCATTTCTTGATGCATCGTTGATGCCACGGCCCCAGCGGCATGTATCCATGGCCGTCCTAGTAGCAGATTATAGGACGCCGATATGTCTATCACCTGAAAATCAACTTTGAACCATGTGGGCCCCATTTGCAAACAAAGGCTAATCTCGTCGATGGTCGACCTCTGAGAACCGTCGAAAGCTTTCACGTTCATAGACCCTTCTTTGATCTCATACAATCCCTTGCCCAATTTCTTGAGCGATGTCAATGGACAGATGTTGAGGCTGGATCCCCCGTCAATAAGAATCCTGGCGATGAAGTGGTCCTCATATTGCACAGTGATGTGCAGCGCTTTGTTATGACTTAATCCTTCAGGCGGGAGCTCGTCCTCATGGAAAGTAATCTTATGACCCTCCAACACTTGACCTACCATGTTGGCCTTTTCCCACTAGTGATGGTATTTTTCACATATGCTTCGTTCAGCACTTTCATCAAAGCATTCCTGTGCGTCTCCGAATTCTGCAGCAGTGACAGAATGGATATTTGGGCTGGATTTTTGTTCAACTGATCGATGACTGAGTATTCTTTGGCTTGCACCTTCCTCTAAAGATTGTCTGGGCCTGTCTCAATGGCGGGTTGCCTGTTGGAAGCTTGCTTTCTCGATTCAGCCAAGTGCTCAGGTGTATAGACCTTGCCGATCCTTGTCATTCCCTGTGCAGCAATAGCTTCTTCGATCTTAACCTTGCCTTTCCTTCTTGCCTCAGCTACATAATCCCATGGTACAGTGTTGGTATAAAAGGGTGGCATGGTTGACACCGCCACTGTGATTAGTGCATCTACTTTAACTTTGAATGGAACAGATGCCCTAACATGTGGCATAACCTCAACCTCAAACGGTGCAGGCGCATTTGCAGGTGGAATAACTTCGAACTCAAATGGCGCAGATGCCTTTGCAGGTGGTGCTGCTTCAAACTCAAAAGGTACTGATGCAATTATCTCAACCCCTTCGGATGGCTGAATCTGGACTATGATAGGGTTAAGAGTAACCGCTAACTTCTTTGGGTCATCGCCTTCTATGATCAACCCAATCGACCCCTTTGGATCTCAATCTTCTTCTTCCTCGATCATGTTGATTGCTCCTCCCTTGTGGTCTAGTAGTGGATTGTTGCGGACATTGGGAGCAGATTTATTTTCTACAATGATCTTGTTATCAATCAAAGATTGTATCTTATCATTCAACGAGCGGCATTCCTTAATCGTGTGTCCCTTCATGCCAGAATTGTATGCATAGGTTTTATTTGAATTAATCCATTGAGAGGGGTTCTCAGGGGCTGCAGCGGGGACGGGAGTGACATAACCAGCAGCTTTCAGTTTCTCATACAACTGGTCGATAGGTTCAGCAATGGCAGTGTATTGTTTAGGAGGTCTGCGTCAAAATTTGGTCGAGGTCTAGGAAACTTTTGGCGAGTAGAAGATGACTGATAGTGGGACGTTTGGGAGTTATAGGTATGTTAAACAGAAGCTGGTTGGGAATATCTAGGAGATTGTGGTTGGTAGGTAGGTGGGGGAGGGGACTGATATGTCGGTGGAGGTGCTGATTGGTATGTGGGCGAGGGTGGTTGGTAAGTTTGTGAAGGTGCTGGCTGATATGTAAGTGGAGGCGTTTGGTAGGTTTGATATTTCAATGGGGACTTGGTTCTCTGTGCAACCATCACAGGTCCCACATCCCTCTTCTTGGACACACCACCAGACTGTAGGGCCTTATTTATAGCTTGTAAGGCTTCAAAGTTAGTGACCATTCCGCTTTTAATTCCTTCCTCAATCTTTTTGCCCAACTTGATCATATCAGAGAATTTGTGGTTCTCAATTACCATCAACCGCTCATAATATTGTGGGTCTTGCGCTCGGACAAAGAACTTATTCATTTGTTCTTCGTCTAAGGCAGGCCTAACTTTAGCTGCTTCAGATCTCCAACGAGTGGCATACTCGCGAAAAGTTTCTGTGGGCTTCTTCTTAATATTCTGAATGTAGAACACGTCTAGTGCATTCTCCGTATTAAACCTGAACCGGTCCATGAAGTCTGACGCCATGCTTACCAAATTCGACCATTTCCTGGGGTCTTGGCTAATGTACCAAGATAGCGCATCGCCTATTAAGCTCCTCATGAACAGCTTCAAGCGAATTTTTTTATCCTTTTCTACTCTAACCATCTTATCAAAGTAGGTCAACAGATGGACCATCGGATCACCTGTACCATCGAACATCTCAAACTTAGGAGGTTTGTACCCCTCGGGTAGTTCGACATCCGGCTGTATGCAGAGGTCTTCATAGTTTAGCCCTTCAACTTCCTTTGCTTCCCTAAACACCTTGAACCCGACTGGTCAGCTTCTTAAGTTGTTCAGAAAATTCTTGATAAGAAAATCTTTTTCACTAGACTTAGGGGTGTATGAAATGGGTTGGGTGGAGTGCGGCAAAGTCTCCACGTAGTTGGGGTTGTTGTGATGGTCTGGCGCCTGGGTGTAGAGGTGGTCAATTGTGGAGTTTTGTGGCTCGGGGATGAGTAGTGGAGTATTTCTTGGAGTGTGGAAAGCATTGTATTGTGGTGGAAGAGTTTGATTCTTTGGTGGAGTGGTGTGGTGATGAGTTGCGGGATGATTCTGTTTGTTTGGGGTGTTTTGAGGAGGTATGGGATTTTGGGTGCTAGGATGGTTGACATCTGGCACACTGAGTGTGAAGGATAAGTTTGCCAAATTTCGGACCTGCTCAAGCTCCCCTTAGAGCTTCTCCAACCTTCGCTCTAGTTGTGACATAGCCTCGTTCTGAACTTGATTACCCTGGCCATCATCAACCTCTGTTCATTCAACTGTATTCTCTTTCCTGATATTTCTCAAATCTTCCATTTCCCTTTGCCTTTGGGAGGACTAGGAGGAGGAGAGGGTGGAGGGCCCCTGGATCTTGTGTAGTATGATGGTGATGCCAGAGTGCACGAACCAACCTTTTGGGAGGGGAATAATAAAAAGGAAAGAAAATAAAAACAAAAACAAAAGGTGACCAAGTCAGTGAGGATTATGAAAAATATTTCAGTATTTAAACACAGTGTGCGGGAATATATAGTGTGTCCTAATTTGGGAGCCTCATTGTGCCCGAGGTAGGCCTAGCGACAAATTGATTTGGAGAACTTAAATGCCATAATGCCTCATTTCATTAATATAAAAATAGACGAATCCAAACCGATACTAAAATAATAAACAAGAAATAAAGTCGCCATTGGCCATTGGCATTATTACATTGATAAAGCGAAAAAGAAATACTATCCTACTTGGTCCCAGAAGGACCTTCCCGAGACTCGGCGTCCTTGATTCCATCAAACAGGTTTCCCAGCTCGCGAAGTCCTAGCAATAGATATGCTCTGGCCAGATGTCCACCTTCGTCCCCTTCTTCCTTTTGACAGTCTTCAACGCTTTTGATAATTTTACCCTCCAACTCGACTATGCCTTGCTCCAAGTATTCTAGCTTTCTGCTGGAACGGACGGCCATGTATTTCTATTCTTCAATCAACTTCTTGTTGGTTTCGTGTATCTCACGGTGCTTGTTCTTGCATTCACGGATCCCCTTGCGCAGTTGATTATACTTGACTCGGGCCTCGGCCCTCTCATCTATGATCATGTGGCCTCGGCTGAACCCTGGCCTGCCTAAACCATCCCAGTTGTCTTCTAACCACCCTAAATAGAAAGGTGTGATGAACCAAAAGGTCATCCTAAGTTAATTTAGCAAAATCTGTGTTCCGAGGCCCCGAAAGCTTCCGTTAATCTCACCTCGATATGCATGCGCAGCCCGGGCGTGTAGCCGGGAAGCTTTATTGTGAAAACTTGATGAAAAGTTGAAATTTATAATAATTAATTGATTAAAGTTGACTTTGGTCAACATTTTTGGTAAACGGACCCGGACCCGTGATTTGACGGTCCCGAAGGGTCCGTAGGAAAATATGGGACTTGGGCGTATGCCCGGAATCGAATTCCGAGGTCCCAAGCCCGAGAAATGAATTTTTTAAAGAAAATTGTTTTCTAAAAATAATAACGACTTTTGAAAATGAATTTTTATGTGAGACCTGTGTTACTGGACCCGTATTATGGTTCCGAAGCCCGGAACAGGTCTAATATGTGTTATATGAGCTATATGTAAAACTTGGTGTAAAACGGACTTGGTTTGACGTGTTTCGGATCAAAAATGGAAAATTTGATAGTTTATGAAGATTGAGAAAATTCTATGGATTTTGAAGTTTAATTCATTGTTTTTGATGTTATTTTGGTGGTTTCATTACTCGAATAAGTTTGTGGGATGATTTGGGACTTGCTGGAACGCTCGATTTGAAGTTCCGAGGGCTCGGGTGGGTCCCGGGTAGGTCCCGAGGTGTCCTTAGGCTAAAATATAACTGTTGCAGGTCCGAGGGGTCAGTTATCTGAACCCACCACCGCGGTCCGCGGTCCATTTTTCGCTGGCCGTGGTGGGGGAGCTTCGTGGTCGCGGTCGTGTTTTCGCGGTCCGCGGTTGAGGGGCTGGGTCACTGGTCTTACTTCGGAGACTTATATCATTTGATCCACAACGAAATTTGAGATGATTCAAAAACGAAAGTTGTAGCCCTTCGTGTCTAGTTTCTAGAAAGGTAAAGAAATCGTAATCTGGACATCTGTAGAGAAAGTTATGGTCAAAATACTAAAGCATGTCACTGCAGTCTTTCTTGGTTTTCTTCAGCTTTTCTTGGCCTTTGCTAGCGCGGCCGCGGTTGTTTTTTCGCTGACCGCGGTGGGGACCAGAAATGGGTATAATTATACGGGAATGTCTGTTATTTTCATATTTCAAAGCCTTAAAAACATAAGAGGCGATTTTCCAAACACTCCTTCTTCTCCAAAACATTTGTAAGTGATTTCTAACTCATTTTCTTTACTCCTTAACTTCTTTTTACAAGATTTAACACTAGAATCTAGGCCTAAAATCCTAAAATCAAAGTAGAAATTAGGAGTTTTGGGTAGAGTTAGGTTTTTGGAAATTTTGGGCAATTCAACCCCAATTCGGGTCGGATTTCAAAAAAAATTATATATTCTAACTCGTTGGGGTATGGGTAATTGGGTTTTGGTCCGAGCCTCGTGTTTGGACCAAGCGGGCCAGGGGTCGAATTTTAGTATTTTTGGAAGAATGCTTGGAAATGGGTAATTAGGATATGGAATTGATTTATTGAGTCATTATTGATACACTTGAGTTAATTATGTCTAGATAATACCATTCCGGAGTTGAATTCTAAAGAAATGGCGGTGTTAGAGGGTTGATTGCTATATTTTGGACCCGAGGTAAGTGTCTTGCCTAACTTTGGTGAGGGAATAGGTATTGTGCCCTATGTGCTATGTGTGTTATCATGTTCAATGCATAGGTGAGGTGATGAGTACCTATGCATTGTGTGTCAAGTATGCTCGTGAGTCCGTTTTGCTTAATTACTTGTTTTTACCTCAATGATCAATGTGTTATGAAGTAGTTCTTTTTGGGAAGTTATGTACTCGTAAGGAATTGGTTATAGCTGAGACCCTTGCCGGGCAAATGTGTTTGACTTTGGTTGTTATTTCCCCATGTCGGGTGGTTGTGAATTGAATTCCGGTAATTGATTTCCTTGCCAAGTTTGTGATTTGTTGTTGATATTAATTGGTAGAGGAAGAGAGAAAAGCACGAAGGGTGATGCCGTGCCATTCATTCATATCACTCGTTATTTATTTATTGCAATGTGAGGAAGAGAGTAAAGCACGAAGGGTGATGCCGTTCCATTCATTCATATCACTCATTATTTAATTATTGCAATGTGAGGAAGAGAGTAAAGCACGAAGGGTGATACCGTGACATTCATTCATATCACTCATTATTTAATTATTGCAATGTGAGGAAGAGAGTAAAGCATGAAGGGTGATGCCGTGCCATTCATTCATGTCACTCGTTATTTAATTATTGCAATGTGAGGAAGAGAGTAAAGCACGAAGGGTGATGACATTCCATTCATTCATCTCATTCCTTTATTTATTATTTCACAGTGAGGAAGAGATTAAAGCACGAAGGGTGATGTCGTGCCATTCATTTCATTTATTATTGCAAACATTTCATATATATTTACCTGTTGCATAGTGAGGACGAGAGTAAAGCACGAAGGGTGATGCCGTGCCATTCATTTATCTGTTTATTTATTGTATTCAACATCTCATTTTGCTATTTACATGTTGCTCCCTTACTTGTTCCCATATCCCTTGCCTATCTATCAAATAATCATCACTTCCTTGCTATATTTTTGGTAGAACTGTACAGGTAGATTATCGTCGTCGTGTCTAGCCTCGCCACTACTTCGGCCGGGGTTAGGATCGGCACTTGCTCAGTACATGGGGTCGGTTGTACTGATGCTACACCTACACTTCTCTATGTTGTGCAGATCCCGCAGCCGGACCCGGCGGACACTGATTGAGGGAGCATCTTTCAGTCCACTTCGGAGATTACAAGGTAGACTCGCAGACGTTCGTGGGCCTTTGCGTCTCCTCTATTCTTATCTTTCTATTATGTCTAACTTTCTTAGTTCTAAGACAGTTTATGTATTATTTCTTCAGACTTTGTATTTAGTAACCTCTTAGAAAGTTCGTGAGTTAGTGACTCCAGGTGCTGGGCTATTGTAAAAGATTCGTAATATTGAGTTGTTATGTTATTTCAGAACTTATCTGCTTCCGCATTTGAAAAAGGAATATTAGATGTTTTACTTATTTCTGTATTTTAATGTTAGCACGTAAATGAAATTGTGTACGTTGGCTTGTCTAGCGTGTTCAACGTTAGACGCAGTCATGGCCCGAAGGTGGGATTTTGGGTCGTGACAAAAGGTGTATAGCCTACGTGGTATCTGTCTGGTTCAATCGTGTCCTTTTCCATTATGATCTTACAGTGCCACATGTGTTGGCTTGGCACTTGTGAGGAGTATCATCATCCTGAAAGTCGAATCGGAAATGGCTCATCTTGTCGACCCTTGGTATAATTTGTTTTCTGCCTGCTTGTCACATAACCCGGAGAGGAACGTAAGGATATGTTCCTCTCAAACCGATTAGTACCAAGAATGGTGCATTCCTAGACCTGACAATGAATTCATCTGTTAGAAACCACTCGGACATCCACTGTACTTTCTCCTCAGTCATATTATCGAAGAACTCTACCCATTCTTTGGCAGTCTCGGGCTGAGAAAACCTGTCGGGAATATATGTCATTCGCTTTGGGTGATGGAAAGCGATGTGGTCGTCCCATGCCCTTCGCGGAAGTTCTTGCCGATACTGGCCCTTTTGGAGATGTTCTAAGAACCAGAGTTGGAGTAACAGGTTGCAACCTTCGAAGTGCTTAGCTCCTCTTTGACAGTGTTCTAAGGCTCGATAAATGTCTGAGATGATCATAGGGACGATGCTGAAAGTCTGCCCACCAA
This sequence comes from Nicotiana undulata, assembly GCA_005239495.1. Taxonomy (NCBI): domain Eukaryota; kingdom Viridiplantae; phylum Streptophyta; class Magnoliopsida; order Solanales; family Solanaceae; genus Nicotiana; species Nicotiana undulata. The sequence goes on along the minus strand of ML282714.1, from coordinate 23,525 downwards.
TTCCTTCCATCAAGGTTTTGGTTACCATAGCCAGCCTAGTGTGGATCCTTTCTTTCTTTGTTGGAAACACGATCAACCCCAGGAAGCAAACAATGAAGACAAATACCCTACGGTGAATATGTCCCAAAGATGTGATGGCGAATTCGTCATGGTAGGTACGGTATGACTTGATGTGGATGTACCTTTCATACAAGTATTCAAAAGGAATGTACGACTTCTTCAGACACTCTAACTCTGCGTTCTTCTTTAGACCCATCATTTTCAAGAAACCTTTGCCTGTGCGGTTTTCAGGCACTAACAACCCAGGAGTTTCCCAGACTAACCCCGCCAGTCCTCTTATTTCCTCTAGAAATGGTGTAATTTCAATGTCCCCAAAACGAAAGACAGCTCTTTCGCTATCCCAGAATAAAGTGGCAGCCTCGATCAACATGTTGTTGGGTTGAATGTCTAGGAGAGACAGTAGGTTACCCAAGTATTTCTTGACAAGTGTCTTATCACTAGAGTGAAGATCCTCCGACCAGTTCAGAAGCTTTGGGTGAATGTTGGTAACCATGCCGAGTCTAGGGACTTCGTGCCTCATATTTCTGCAAGATAAACATGATTAGGCCCTTACCCCCACCAGACTCGACTATTTAAAATCTATGATTAGCATACAGGCATTTAGTTCTCCAAATAAATGCACATAACATGATGATGTCCGTTGGAATTTATGAAAACCCGAGGGACTTTGGGCAAGGCTGTCTTAAAGGCCGTTGTGCGGACAACACATTAGCCTAGATAGGTTTGACCATGATGCATGCAATAGTATAACAGAGTAAGGTTTCTATGGGGTATTAGACGGGTACCCTTTAGCGGACAACTCAAAGGGGAAAGGCACGGAACCGTCGACTGCACCGCTGATCGACTAGTTTTACCGCAAATAAGCCTTTCCGAATTTAGGGCTGACAAAAATAGGAAGGGCGCAACCACTCATCAAGCGTTGCTATAGGATTTGTTTTGGCATGAGTGGAGTATGATGTTGAGCATGATTATGCAACAGTGAAATAAAGGCATGTAGTCATGTATTTGCACGTTGTGAAAGCAGTAAATACAACAGTTATAATTTAAAAAACGATTACAAAAGAAAAACAAGGAAACATGTCAGTTTTGCCTTTGAGAAAAATTAAACGCTTGAAGGAAATAAGCAATTAATTGCACACAAGGGGAGAGGGAAGAGGTTCAAATTCACAAAGCGATTTGTTATGGTAAAAGCCTAAAATCCCCAGCAGAGTCTCCATGTATCACGCCCCCTTTTTCAACTCCTCCTTTCGAATTAGTAGGGGCCTTGACATTATTGGGACAACTCGTTTCCTTTTGGGAAAGGGGTATACAAGGATTCGAAGAGTCGCTACCTAACAAATTAAGGTGCGTTAGGGCACCTATTTGGGGTCATTTACAAACAAGATTTAGACAACCAGAGAACGGGTAAGGGCTTGAAATTACTCCAAGGCGAAGGTGTTAAGCACCCCTCAGAATCCACAACTGATGTTCCCAACCAAACAACTATGTGAATCTAAGCACGTAGCAAGTAGGCAATTAATTGTTTAGACAAGTAAAGAGTTTTGAAAGATGCCCAGTCTAAGCACACATATGTTACAAAAGTTTTTTTTTTTTTTAAAATATTTAATGTCTAAGTAAGGTTTTTGAAAGAGTTATGATCTAAATATGCATATAAAGGATAGGGGGAGTCCTAGATTGTTTGCCATATGGATCTCATCAGTACAATACACGGTAATCACTTCTCAAAGAGGGGCTACACGTGGTATTAGCGCACCGGTCATCATATCCATATCTACCCTTCCCACCCCTTAGCGGTTATTAAAGCGAGTGTTGGTCATCGACCTCTATCGCGTGATGTTACCCATCCCTTTCTAATGGCCGTGGAGGAGTTAAGGACCTCTACCTATAAGGCAGTTCTAGGCAGACCCTCAGGTTCAAAGGAAAAATACTAAGGCGACAAACAAAACACATAGGACTTCAGTAAATGGGAACAAAGAAGAGCAGATAAGAGGCTCAATTTTACCTCCACAAGTAATGCAAATAGACAGCACGACTCAAACACATGTAAGGGCAGTTTTGTTAATTAGAACCCTAAGACATGGTGTCTAGGTGAATTCAGAACATGAGCAGATACGCAGACTTGATTTATAACTCAGAAACGGGCCCTAATCAGTTTTCCTTCTAATTTTAAAACATGTTAGGCAGTATACACTAAGAAGCAGATTTCCAGTTTTTTAACAATTATATCACCTAAGGCTTGTCTTGGTATGGGACGGCGTATAATAATTACCAAAATTGTTAGAGAGACTGTTGTAAATTATTACCTAAACGTGTTGTTCTAGGTATTGCAAAGCAAAGAATTATTTCCAGTTATTTTAGAGAAAATTGAGCGAGGTTGTTTTATACCTTTTTATGCACCAGTAGTTTGACTAGGTGTAGTTGAGCGAATAAAATCCTATAACATGATATCTAATGCATATGTAGAGATGCACCATAATGCATATGCAGAATTCCTAAGCGGGATTTCTAAATGCACAACAAGTACAGCATTAGGCATGATTTTAGAAGATGCAAGAGTGACAGTTTATTAGTGTTATTTATCCTAGAAAAGGATTTCTAAGTGCGCATGGCAGCATGGAGCATGATTGCAGAAGATACCAATTATTAGCATTCTTTCTAAGTGATATGGCAGTAATATCAAGTGATATGCTGAAACAGTAGACATGAGACCTAGGAAGCATGATTTCTAATGCAGGATTTGCACATGTTGGTCCTAAACATGAGTTATATTGCGCAAGTAGGAATATAAGCCTAAGGACATGATTTCTACCCTTTAATAGCTATAACATGCGTAGCTACCATTTTCCCTTTTCACTATCCATCCCCAATAGTTGTTTACAATTAATTATTACAGGCCATTTGCATGAATTACATAAATGAATAGAAAAATAAGAATCTATACTATAGGGAGCCTACCAATAGGCCCAAAGTCTCAAGAATATTCAATGCCAGCAAGTTTCACAACCTTTCATATAATTCGGGTGTGTCAGAGTTCCCTAATGACCTCAAGGGATCCCGGGCACTGCTCACACCCAGATTTCCATAACCATAATGAGCAAGTGCAGTGTGGAAAGGCCAGCGCTAATGCATCAGAGTTCAGAGGAATCTCATAGGGATCCCTAAGCAGTCACACATTAGAGGGGCAGAACCTAAGTTTCTAAGAGTATAGTGTGAGTGCTTGACATAGTTTTTGAAAAGGTTAAGTAGGAAAATAGCTTTTGAAAATAACTTGTTTGAAATAGACTTTGAAAAACAATGGAAGAGTGTTACTTTAGTGAAAACAGTTTGAAAGGAAAAGGGGAAGACAATCTGAGTCTCGGGATCAGAACAATACTCATAGAACAAGGAATAAGAACCAAACCAGTTTAACAATCACAAGCATTGACTGAGGGGTAGGGAACAAGTATGAAGCATATAGGGAAAACATACAATAAGCAGAGTCACATACAGGTTCAGAGAAAAGGTTCTGGGTAGAGCATGTGTTCAGGATTACATAGAGACTAAGTAACATATAATGCATATTGTGGTATGCTAGGAAGCAAAACAGAATCATGTTGAAACATGCGAAGGGGGTAGTAATCATGATGAGGCTAAAGGTGGAGGTATTAAGAACTAAAGCAGCAAAGTATACATACTAATTGCAAATTGAACAATAAAACTATAAGTAAAAGCATATTAGAAATGAGATGAATTGAAATACCAAAAGAAACATATTATTTTTGAAGCTTTAAACTAAATTAAGGACATAACAGTTAGGAGTGGACAAACACAGAATGAAGAGTAGGCAAGTAGAATAATCAGTCTTGGCTTGCAGCCGGCTGATAATAGCAGGTAATCAGAAGGAGAACAGTAGAGAGTATGTATGTGTGTAAAAGAGAGAGTTAAACAATGTGTGTGTTCGTGTGTGTCCTAATGAGAGAATAGAGTATATATAGTTTTGAAAATAGGAAGAGAATAAGGTAACAAATAATAGTTCAACACAATTATAGGAGTAAACACCAATTAAGATCAAATTAATGTTAAGACTTCCTTTAATTAAGGAGTCATAGTTAAAACGGTAATAAACAGTAATAAACAAGGAAAGAAATCACGGAAAAACTAATGTTAACATATAAGAAGTAGTAAAATTATAGAGCATGTGATTGAGACTAAATTGAGGATATTATAATTAAGGGAAGCGTATAAGAATTAATTTGACAGCATGTTTATTCATAGAAATAAGGCAAGACATAGTTTAATTTCGGAAATCAGTAAAAGAACCCTCGAATGAGGTTCTAATCACAGGGAATCAGTATCAATCAAGGAGAACATCACACAAGTAAGGAAATACTTAAAATCAGTTGAGAATATTGTGTAAAAATTAGTAAAGTACCAATCACAGTTATTCAAAGATTCAAAGTGTCAAAATAATACTGATTTAGGTATCAGAAACACAAATTAGGGATTCACATAGGGCAGAGTAAGTAATTGAAAGACTTAGCAGGATAAGACATGGTATAATCGACAGGACAGTAGCAAAACCCTAATACTCACAGTTATCAAGGATAGTAACAATTAGGGAGATTCAGTCAAAGTCAAAGGTTTGTTGGTGGCAAGATCGGCATGCCTTCTAGTTGTAGTTGACATAGGACAAGCACAACATAAGCAGAAGAAACAAAGAATCAGCAGGCCTAATAAGCAAACGGTAGGGTAAAATCATAGAGACTTGGGAAACCCATGAGAATCAAACACATGCACAAACGTTTCATCAAAGACACACTTAGAATATAGAATTAAAACCGAAGACCTGGGGCTTTTAGCAAAATAAATCAGACCAAAAGGGAAAAGGTTTAGATAATAATAAACATGATGGGAATCATACGATAATGCTAGAAATCATAAAGAAAAGCTATTTTGAAAAGGGTTTCAAGAACCTTAGTTTGGTAGACGAAAAATCTTTTTAGGGAAAATGAAAAGCCTTTAAAGAAAACATCAAAATAACTCGAAATATGTATAGATCTATTACAGATCTAGAAACATCGGAAGGTTTAGAAGTTAGGGTTTCAAAGAGAACCCAGAGAGGAGAAGAAAAATTCAAAAAAACTCACCGGTTTCAACCGGAAAGTGGTAAGATCTTACTCGGACGTCCATGGATGGCCGGAAAAATGGCATGAGATGGTAGGAGGTGAGTGAACCGCATCTGGTTCACTTGAGGTCTTCAAAGGCTGTGACACTCCTTAAGGATGGAGCCATGAGGTTGTGGGTGGTGAAACCACCATGTTTTCCGGCAAGGCGAAGGCCGCAGAAGAGAAAGATGGGCCCAGCAGGTGGAAAGATACCCATTTAAATTAGCTAAAAATAATTCATAAAATAGCTGATAATTATTTAAAAAAATGAAATTAATGCTAAGGAAATAAATTAAAATGATTAATTAGTATTTAAATGTAAAATGACTAATTATTGGATAAAAAATAGTATAATACATATGATTAGGCTATAATTGCAAAGTTATTGCAATTATAGCCAAAGAGTGCCAATTTGGAAAATTATGAAATAATTTGGTCTCAGTAGGACCCTAAATAATAAATTAAATCCAGAATTATTTTTGAAATCATTTATAATGCAATTTTGTAATTAATTATTGGAAATAAAAATGCTAGATAAATTAAAATAAATTAATAAAAATATAGGAAAATTATAGAAAATAACAATTGCTATGAAAGCATGATTTTGAAGGTATATATGCAAAATTTAAAAATATTTTGAGGAAAAATTGGGTATCAACAGCTGCCCTTCTTTAACCGGGAAGGATGAAAGAGTTGTCGATTAAGATATGATGGCCAATTTTGACCGAGCGAAACGATTTGGAGAGAGTTAGGCCGCACCCTGGCTTCTGAGTTGCCTACATATATCTAGTTTTATAGGAATCAGGTCGTATGTACTTATGGACCTATCGGCGAAGGATACCGATGGAGTTATAACAAGAACGGACGCGACATATAGGGCTGGACAGTTTACAGGAAAGGTTAGGTTAGATATGGTTGGGAGAACTGGAGCGAGACCGCTCCTGCTAGGATATTCGTCGCTTGCCAGGTTACCTGCAAAAGTAAAACAATACAAGCGCATATTGTGCAAAAAATTTAAATATGATGCAAGTTCCCGTCGTACTATGAACGTTGTGTTCGGACGGTTAAGGATAACGTCCTCAGACCATGATGTCCTGGGCCATGAATTGTTTGACAAAGAATTCGTAGGCCATGAAATGATGTTCTTGGGCTTTGAGGATGGTGCCTCCGAATGATGACGCCTTTGAATAATGACATGCAAGATTGAGAGAGATCCTCAGGCCATGACATGGTGTTCTCGGCCATGAAGATGGTGCCTCTGAATGATGACGCTTTTGGATAAGTTGGCAATACTTCATCCCATGAAATGCAGTAATATGTTGCTGACAAGACAGAGCTTAGTCTTGCGAATTGAAAGGCAGAGCTTAGCCCAAAAGGAAAGCGAAGTAAATAGTGCTTGAGAGACAGCGCTTAGTCTCGATGAAAAAGTAAATTGTAGGCAGAGCTTAGCCTCATGCAGGTAGGAAGGCAGAAAGGTAGGCTTATGCAGAGGAAGGCAGAAAGGTAGCCTTATGCAAATGAAGGTAGAGCTTCACCTCATGCGGATGGAGACAGAGCTTAGTCTCATGCAAACGGAAGGCAGAAAGGTAGACTTCTGCAGAGGAAGGTAAGAAAGTTAACCTTATGCAAGTGGAAGGTAGAAAGTTAGCCTTATGCAGAGGAAGGCAGAAAGTTAGCCTTATGCAGAGGAAGGCAAAAAATTAGCCTTATGCAAGTGGAAGGCAGAAAGTTAGCCTTATGCAGATGGAGGTAGAGATTAACCTCATGCAGATGGAGACAGACTTAGTCTCATGCAAACGGGAGGCAAAAAAGTAGCCTTTTGCAGATGAAGGCAAAAAGTTAGCCTTATGCAGAGGAAGGAAGAAAATTAGCCTTATGCAAGTGGAAGGCAGAAAGTTAGCCTTATGCAAGTGGAAGGAAAACAATTAGCCTTATGCAAGATTAAGTAAATGACAGTAGAATTTCTTAGCTGGTAGTAGATTGCGGTATTGTGAGCATTGTGAATGCGGAGCATTTTTTTTTTATTGTGATGACGGCAAATGTCAACAAGTGCAATGGTTTTCGTAACTCTGATAAAGTTCGTTCTTTGTGTGGACAGTAAGCTTTAGCATTTGCAACTGTGTTGCGATTTGTGACTTCTTTGCATGTTTTATTCTTTGTTCCTGCATCCAAAGAAAAATGATGAGTTCTGTAAATGGGGAAGGTTGGTTCGTATCCTTGCTGGCTTTGCTAACTCGTACACTTGGTCTGATGATCATGTTCATATCATCGGGGTAGCGTTTACTAAACAGAGCTGTTTTCAAGAGTAAGTATGCATGATGTTTTAAGTATAAACATATATTTTAAAACACTTTAGATGAACCTACGACCGTGACTAGGTTCAAGACATTGCAACCTCTCATGGTACGGAATTTTGAGGGTCCTCAAAATTTTACCCTAGTTTGATGGGTTGACGCTTCTGACTGTTGCTCGTGCGGTGATTGGCTGAACTTGCTTCAGAATTTTGAGGGTCCTCCTCAAAATTCTGCCCCAGTTTCCAATTGCTGGGGAAAATGAATTTTTTAATGAATTGTGACCGAACCCATAGGGCTGCCTACGTATCCCCTCTTAAACGGAAATCAGGTCAGGCATAGTTCAATTTACATCATTGATAAAAGCATAAAGGATTAGACATAATAGTGTTTGACTGCATCTGAATTGATTGGCTTTGGCCAGACTTCTTCATCCGTTTCTGCAAGTATAAGAGCTCCTCCTGTCAATACTCGGTGAACCATATACGGAACTTGCCAGTTGGGAGAGAATTTCCCTTTGGCTTCATCTTGATGTGGAAAGATTTTCTTCAACACAAGATGCCCTGGTGTGAACTGTCTTGGTTTGACTCTTTTGTTGAAAGCTCGGGTCATTCTATTCTGATAAAGTTGCCCATGAGATACTGCATTCATTCTTTTCCCGTCTATGAGGGCTAGTTGCTCATAACGACTCTTTACCCATTCTGCATCGCTGAGCTCAGCTTCTTGTATGATTCTCAAAGAAGGAATCTCCACTTCAGCGAGAATGACAGCTTCTATACCATAAACCATCAAGTAAGGGGTTGCCCCGGTTGATGTGCGGACTGTGGTGCGGTATCCTAATAAGGCAAATGATAACTTCTCATGCCACTGCTTGTGCTTTTCTATCATCTTCCTCGGTATCTTCTTGATGTTCTTGTTAGCAGCTTCTACAGCTCTATTCATCTGAGGTCTATATGATGTAGAATTCTTATGCTTGATCTTGAAGGTCTCGCACATGGCTTTTATCAGGTCACTGTTGAGATTGGAACCGCTGTCGGTGATGGTTGATTCGGGAATTCCGAACCGACAAACAATACGGTCGCGGACAAAGTCTGCCACGACTTTCTTAGTCACTGCTTTGTAAGATGTTGCTTCGACCCATTTAGTGAAATAATCAATTGCTACCAAGATGAACCTGTGTCCGTTTGAGGCGGTAGGCTCGATCGGTCCAATAACGTCCATTTCTTAGGTGGCGAATGGCCAAGGTGATCTTGTTGCATTGAGCTCGTTTGATGGCACCTTTATCATATCAGCATTTACCTGACATCGATAGCATTTTCGAATGTACTGGATACAGTCCGTTTCCATGGTCATCCAGAAATAACCAGCCCTGAGTATCTTCTTTGCTAAGACAAAGTCATTCATATGTGGGCCACAGGTCCCAGCATGTATCACCTCAAGTTGCTTAGAGGCTTCCTTTGCATCAACACATCTCAGTAATCCCAAATAGGGAGTCCTCTTGTACAAGATTCCTCCGTCGTGAAAGAAGTTGTTGGACAATCTCCGGAGCGTGCGTTTTTTAGTATGATTTGCAAGCTCTGGGTATTCTCCTTTTGACAAATACTCTTTAATGTCGTGGAACCATGGTTTTCTGTCTGCTTCTTCTTCAACATGGGCACAGTAGGCCGGCTGGCTATGGATCTTCACTGGAATTGGGTCAATGAAGTTCTTATCTGGATGCTGTATCATGGACGATAGGGTGGCCAATGCATCCGAAAACTCGTTCTGAATTCTGGGGATGTGCCGAAATTCTATCTTCATGAACCTCTTTCTCAATTCCTACATGTGGTGTAGATAAGGGAGTATATTGGAATTCTTAGTAGCCCATTCTCCTTGTACCTGGTGTATTAGCAAGTCTGAGTCACCAAACACTAACAGCTCCTGAACATTCATATCAATGGCCATGTTGAGCCCTAACATGCAGGCTTCATATTTTGCCATATTGTTGGTGTAGGGTAATCTGAGCTTAGCAGATACCAGATAATGTTGATCGGTTTCAGATATCAGGACATCTCCAATGCCAACTCCTTTAAAGTTCGCCGCTCCATCGAAGAACATTCTCCAATTTGTCATAGGATTCTGCAATGTCTTCTCCTATGAATGATACCACTTCATCGGGAAAATACGTTTTAAGGGGTTCGTATTCTCCGTCCCCAGAATTCTCAGCAAGATGATCTGCCAATGCTTGTCCCTTGACTGCTTTCTGAGTCACATAAACAATGTCGAACTCACTCAGCAGGATTTTCCACTTGGCTAGCTTGCTAGTGGGCATGGGCTTCTGAAAGATATACTTCAAGGGATCCATCCTCGAGATGAGATATGTTGTGTAGAACAAAAGTATTGCCTCAGCTTCTGGGCTACCCAAGTTAAAGCACAGCAAGTGCGTTCCAAAAGGTAATATCGTGCCTCGTACGGAGTGAACTTCTTGCTTAGATAATATATGGCATGTTCGTTTCTCCCTGTTTCATCGTGCTGCCCCAGAACGCAGTCGAAGGCTCCATCTAGTACTACAAGGTAGAGTAGTAAAGGTCTAACTGGCTCAGGTGGTACCAAGATTGGCGGTGTTGACAAGTATTCCTTAATTATGACGAAGGCCTTTTGACAATCATCGGTCCATTTGGTTGTCGCTTCCTTCTTCAGCATCTTGAAGATTGGCTCACATATAACTGTACACTGTGCTATGAACCGGCTGATGTAGTTAAGGCGTCCCAGGAAACTCATCACATCTTTCTTGTTCCTTGGCGGTGGTAACTCTTGGATGGCCACTACTACAAAAAAGGCCTTTGGCGGTAATTATTTAGCGGCAATAAGGTAATTGTCGCTAATGAATTCTTTAATCTCAAATATTAACGGCATATGGACATTTGTCAGTAAAAGATATTCTTTAGTGATAATAAAAGAATATTGCCACTAAAAACATTAACTGAAATCAAATTATTTTTTTATCATTTTAACTTTCCATCCATACAAAATAAAATTAAATCTTCCCTCCAATTTTATCGACAAGCATTAAGTATTCCCTCCAATTAGAAACCAATAGGACTTCTATGAAAAAAGAAAATAAATAACAAAACCTATTCCCTTTCGACAGTCTCCAGCCTACGAAATCGCTAACAAAATGGTTGCGGCTTGCAACAGTCTCCGACCTACCATAGCTCCGACGATCTTCTTCCCAAATTCCAGGTAACTTTCTCCTCTTCCCCAAGTAAATTTTGCGAAATTGTTGTCAATTTTCCCCCTCTCTTCTGTCTTCCCCAAATCTGCAAAATTTTGTGAAATCTTCCCCAAATTAGCTAAGAACGAGAGCTTTGATTTACAAACATGAATGTATAGAAGTTTAAGGTAAAAAAGAGTTCAGTCATGACTACTAATAAATTAATATTATTACATAGATTACATAGGTCAATGGGTCGCAACTGGAAGGCGGTGTCTATTGTTTGGATTTTAGGGGCATAAGACGATTGATGCTGAGTTGAATTAATCATGCTTTTGACTTTCTTGTCTTGTTGTGATGCCATATTCACTACTTCTAGAATTATGGCAAATATATTAATATAGTTCTGAACTTTCACGTAAATTCGTTCTCTTCATGAAAAATGATTCAAGTTATACATTATTTTCCTTGTAATAAGTGCAAAGAAGAAAACATTACAAATTCTGGTCTTCCCCAAATCTGCTCGATGATGCTCAATTGTCCTTGTCAATCTTCTCCCTCTCATCGGTCTTCAACTTCTCTTTTTGTGTAGGTTTCAAGATTGCTGCAGAAATCATTATTATCCTTCGCTTTCATATCTTTATCGGCAAAATATTCGGCTTACCAGGTACTAATTTGTGATTCTTGATATCCAACCATGGTGTTTTGGTATTTGTGAAAGTATAGCTTTTTTTTGTGTTTGCTAAATCGTTTGTGATATCTGGCTGCTATTAGATTATAGTCGATTGATTGAATTGATTCCTCCTTTGTTCCTCTATTGTTTTATGAACTAGGGCATTTGTCGCTCGTGCATTTATTAATCACAACAATGTATATTTAGAATTAAATTTTGTTGAGATAGAATAGATAATTTTTTAAGAATATATGCATAAGCAGGTTTGAGTATCTTTGTTAGGTACACATTGGTACTCTAAAAAATAACACAGAGCAAACAATACTATCTAAGCTTATTCTCCATTGAACTATCCACTCAAGACTCCAAAAAACTATCAATAAAGGCAAATATGTGATTTACAATTTGTATATAAATAGATATTGTTGCTTCAAAAAATCTGTCAATAAAGGAAAACAAGCAAGTCATTTGTTTCATTAGATGGAAAAGTTCACCATTGATAATGAACACCCGCATGGCTTACTTGTTTCATTATACGGTAAAAATCACTATTGACAATGCTCATCCCCAAGGGCATATTACTTATCATGTAGGAAAAATACAACTTAGTGAGTAAATAAAAGAGTGAAAGATAAAGAATGATTAAAGTAAAATGGAAGGTAAATCTAATGTCGTTCACTTTCTTCCTTACTCGTTGCTTTGGAGATGACTTTGTCCTCTATGAATAAGCCTCTCTTGATGGACATAATCATTTTATTCATTTTCACTAGGAAACTAAATTCTCTTTGGAAGTAGTTACACCAGAACCCAATTTTCATGAACAACTTTACCAAAAATATTTTAGCGCATTGTATTGAAGCCTCAATCTCTTTTTACCATAGCTGCTTAATTCTATGGAAGCTTCATTTTGGAGGCTTTGACATGCCAAAAAATAGATGTTTGGTTCTCATCATCTATATGAAAGATATTGAATAGATCCACAATGTATATGAACATCTTCACTGTAGGTTCTATTTTTTTTGTTCTCTTTGTTAGTGCGTCTCTTCATTATTTTAGAAGAAAATCGTGTTTTGCATACTCATTCCAGGAGGATCCAAAAGTATTTCTACCTTGATGGATGAGCAGGTAAACCTGTAAAAATTACTAGCTAAAATATTTTTAAATCCTTTTCACGCGTATATGACATCAATTTTATTGTATTAAGCTGAAAATGGGATAGAGCGTACACGAGCAAAAAATTTCATATTAACTCATACAAAACGTAAGGATGGTAGACCACTGGATGATGATTCTGCCAAGGCAATCGTAAGATTGTTTTTTCCATTTAATTTCTAAATTGTGAAATAGTTAGGGAAAATAACTTAAAAGCGAATAAATAAATTCCAAATTGGATTTATTGTGTATTATATGAATAGGAAACGATGATGGAAGGATGAGCAATAGTGAGATACCTACTAATCAACCTCCTCACAGTGTTGCTTGGAAGGCGATGTATATTCCCAGGTATTCAGAAATGACAAAAGTGAGTATGTTTGTGGTTTAGGACTTGGTCCAACTCCTTCCGTTCTATGGGGTAGTAGGTCTTCCATAGGAAATATTATTGCAGATGATTCTTCTAATGAGGTTATACAAATGTTAGAACAGGAGATAATCGAGTTAAAGAAGAAACAAAATGAAGAAATGAATATGATGAAACAAAATCAGGAGAAGATGCAATCAGAATTACTCCAAATGAGACAACTCATGCACAAATATGCTCCTAATGCATCTACGCCTCAAAGTAGCAATGACACCTCAGGTGAACAGGTAACTCCATTTCATAAGCTTTAGACATTTTTAATGAAATTCTAATCATATAAGAGTATTGTTATCTAACATGTTAATATTTATTATATTCTTGACGCCAACATTGGACATGAAGGAGTATCACAAACATCAAGGATACCTAGTGTTGCTGAAAATGATCAACCTTCTCATGGTACTACTCATCTTTGAGTTTTCCTCCTTCGATTTTTATTAATAATTTGTTGTTGTATTTGGACTTACTTGGATGCTTCTTGCTTTTATATATTTCCTTTACACATTGTTGGTTTCCTTCTCATATATCTTTTACAATTAGAAATAGTCTTACGTGTCTTCTTTAGACTATTACAATTAGAAATAGTCTTCTATGTCTTCTTTAGAATTGTGTTCCTTGAATTAGGGATGTTTAGCCAAATGTAATTGTGCACCATAGATTAGTCTTTGAATTTATTGCAATAGTCGACCACCCTTTTTTCAAGCATTTAACTGAATGTATCTCAATGTCAGCTACTGCTCCAAATTACTTGTAGTTGCAGTAGTAATTTCTTGTCATATGTTTCTCTCCTCCATCTTTTGGCATATATTTGTTGGCCATGATTTTTCCAGTTATTTGCCTCCTATAAAACATCAAAATTATATCTGCTTCTAAGGCTGCGGACATTATTAAATGGATAATTAATGAATAATAACATATCAAAACTTAATCTTTAAAAAAAACTAAACATAACCATTTTATTGATTATAGAAAGAATAACATATGTTGAGGAAGAAGCTCCCTCCTACTAGTTGAGATGAGAGGTTGACATGCCAACCTCTGTTCCTTTGTATACTCAACATGAAGAATGAACCTATTTTTATTTGCATCATGTGGGTTCAAATTGTATGCCCGCTAACTTTAATTGTCTAACTCTGAATGCTGCCATTTCCCATCTGTCTAGTTGTACCAAACCTCTAACCAAGCGAGGGAGTCTATCAAACCGTGTGACGACAAGTTTATTTCGATGACTTAGGCTAAGTAAGGCTAGCTTATCAGCTACTTTATTAACTTCGCGATAACAATGTTGTACTGTCAATATCTTCTCCTTCACTATCTCCTTATACTTTCCATTGCTTCCAGAATTCTCCACAGTGTGTTCGCTTCCCTATTAACACAGAATGTGTTTGAATTGCAATCCTCTAATAGAAATGCCATATTTCTCTGTACGATGTCTCTGGATCAAGGGCTATGACATGTTTTTCTAGCCCATTTTTAGCCATTTCTGGAATATCTCCTTGTATAATATCTAGGTTCCATGCTCCATTGTTGTATACGTCAGACATAGGAATACTTCTAGGTTTGGTTCCTTCTTCCACATGTCGTGCAAGGACTCCTTTTTTGGTTCAGTTGTCATACCAAAAGCATATTTGACCTCTTCCTGGTACCCATATCAATTCTCATCCACATTTTCTTTAATATTGCATAGTGCTTTCCAATGAATAAATCGTACAGAATACCATTTTGGGACAGTGATCCTTTAACATCTCAACCTATTATTTCATCCTTTCCATTTCATTTTGGGATGAATTCATCCAACTCTTGCCTAGACCTTTGTTGACTTTCATTATGGCTTGTGACTTTGTCTGTTGGTAACTTGAACCAGCTGAAGTTAGTAACCTTGTCATATTGACCTGTTCTATAATATAAATTGTGTCATTTACATGAGATTCATCTCCAATGGATAATCTAGTAGCTAAGAGACCACAATTTAATCGCACTGTCATAAGTTCATTTATTAGTGGCTGCAGGTCACTGTTGCGCGCTCAACTGGATTTCCATTAGTCTCTTAACTATGTGCAAATGTATCTATGTATCTATCTTCAGAACTGCAAATCACTGATCTATCTTCCTGAATTTCTACTAGTAACTGGATAATGCTTGAGAATATATTGGTGATATGCTCAGCAGTGCCCCTAGGCTTACTTTACAACTCCAATCTCCCTCGGTTTTCTATTTCGAGCATTGTGAAATATCCCTTTTGTCCCTCAATATAATTCAATTAAAATTGGTTCATTTCTTGATGTCAATTTTGGGTACATGCCATATCTGTACAACTACATGTGATTATGAGGTAATATTTTGGTGCAAGTTGTTATATGCATTAGATATTCAATCATTGATAACAAATTGTTACTGTCCCCATGTGACTTCATCGATGTGATTCATCATTTAATGTTGTGCATAGTGATAAAAATCTGCTTTATACTAAAAATGTAATAAGCAGATCTGTTTCGGCTCGTCTTAAGATACAACATTAGATTACGATGCCTTAAATTCTGTATGAGGTTGAGCTGGTTTTGTTACTGGTGTTTCCCTTATTTTTTGATTTATTGATAGATTATTTAAGATTTTCTACACGTTAAATGATTATTTTAACCTACCTGCTGCTTCTTTTGTTACAAAAGAAAAAGACTGTTAATTTGATTTCCAACTCATACCTAGATTGTATCTTAACATTCTTGGATGATGATATTGGTTTTAAAAAAAGATGTACTTGGATTCTGGTAACTCCGAGTAGATTTATTCTAACTGAAAATTCTTCATGAACTATTGTTATTTTCAACATTAGCTTAAAGTATTACTATTAATTTGATTACCAACTCATGCCTATATTGTATCTTAACATTCTTGGATGCTGATATTGGCTTAAAAAAAAGATATACTTGGATTCTGGTTACTCCGAGTAGGTTTATTCTAACTGAAAATTGCAGGGAACTGAGTTTTCTTCAAGATATTTTTTTCGCATTGTATTTTATCTTCTGATACAGTTATTTTATAATTTCAGGTCATACAAGTTGATGTTCGATAATTCAGCGGGTGGAAGATTTCATAATGATAAAAAGTTGCGGAAATTGTTTGAAGACCATCATTCGTCTGTATTTAGTTCGAACAACATAAGTTTAGTTATTGTGATATCAATATTTTTTATTGGTACTTCCTCTTATTTGTTAAGATTTAATGAGATATTATGTTTTTTTAATTAATATTAATATATTTTTTTATTTGGGTCATATTCTGGATAAATGTAGTAATTATTGTTAATGGTGGCTACAATATTGCTATTACCGCTTGTGACTTTTATCGCTAATTTAGTTGGATATACTAGCTATATAATTGGACGATAAAAGGTAAAACTAAGATGTTTTACAAGGGATATTGCAACTGTTATAATTGCTGTAAAATAATTGTCGTTAAAATTATTGACTTTTAGCAGCAATTTAGTTAAACATATTAGCCGTTAAAATGGACGCTAAAATGGTAAACTAAGACGTTTTTAGAAGGGATATTATGACCATTTTAATTGCCACAAAATAATAACCTTTAAAGGTGAGAGCTTTTAGTGGCAATCATTTTGAATTTAGCCTCTATAAAAATGGATGCTAAAGGAGTATAATTAGCCTTTATGGATTGAATTTAGTAGCTATTTTAATTGCAATAAAATAATTGTCGTTAAAGATGTGAACTTTTAGCGGCAGTTATTTTGAATTTAGCGGCTATAAAAATGGTTGCTAAAGTAGTATAACTAGTCATTATGGATTAGATTTAGTAGCCATTATAACTGCCGCAAACAATTGCCGTTAAAGATAATAATATTTAGCGACAATAAATCATACCTTTTACCAGCTTTTGTGACAATAGCCGCTAAAGGCTTTACTGACCCCGGCTTCAACGGCGAAATACTAATGGCCGGTAAAACATATAGCGGCTATTGTTATTGTCGTTAAAGCTGTTTTATATTGCCGCTAAAGCCCATTTTTCTTGTAGTGGGCTTTGACCTTTGACAGATCCAATTCTATTCCTCGACGACTGACATTGAACCCGAGCAATTTCCCAGCAGAAACCCGTTGTATTTCCGCAACCTATTGAAGAACTTTCTCAGATATGCTATGTGATCGGTAGCTTTCTTGGACTTGATAATGACATCGTCCACATATACCTCAATCTCTTTATGTATCATGTCGTGGAAAATAGTGTTCATAGCTCTCATATAGGTGGCCCCGGCATTCTTTAGGTCAAATGGCATCATCTTGTAGCAGTAAACTCCCCACGGTGTGATGAAAGCTGTTTTCTCAGCATCTTCCTCATCCATCAAAATCGTATGGTAACAAGCGAAGCAATCCACGAATGACTGTAGTTCATGCTTGGCGCAGCTGTCAATCAGGATGTGTATGTTTGGCAATGAGAAATCATCCTTTGGACTAGCCCGGTTGAGATACCGGTAGTCGACACAGACTCTGACCTTCCCATCTTTCTTGGGCACCGGCACGATG
Organism: Nicotiana undulata; assembly: GCA_005239495.1. Lineage (NCBI taxonomy): Eukaryota > Viridiplantae > Streptophyta > Magnoliopsida > Solanales > Solanaceae > Nicotiana > Nicotiana undulata. Next base: position 6,053 of record ML282714.1, on the reverse strand, counting down.
TTGGCTAACCATGTTGGATACTCAACTACCCTAAGAACCTTGGCATTGATTTGCTTGGTAACTTCTTCCTTAATTTTCAAACTCATGCCAGGCTTGAATTTCCTGAGCTTTTGTTTTACCGGCGGACACATTGGATTGGTTTGCATCTTGTGGGAAACAATGGATGTACTTAGTCCAGTCATGTCATCGTACGACCATGCAAATATATCTTCATACTCTTTCAAGAATTGTTTGTATTCCTCTTTCTCTGATGGTGGAAAATGGAAATTGATGCGAGTTTCTTTGACAATCTGTGAATCACCCAGGTTGACTACCTCAGTTTCGTCCAGGTTGGACTTAGGTCTGTTCTCAAAGTTCTTGGATTCTCTGACGATTTCATCAGGTATATCATCCTCTTCTTTTGAATCAATGTCCTTTTGTTGTGTTGTCTCATTGCATGTCACAGCCATTGGTTCATCGAGACGAGTAATAGTAATGTTGTATAGATAAAGTAATGAGAGAAAATGATAATAATAAATATTGATTCATAAAACATAAACGTGATTTTCATAAGTTGAATAAATGTTTTTAGAACATTGAAGATCTTATTGGCAGAAATGAAAAATGCGAAAAGGAAATCATTTAGCAAATGATAAGTAAATGGTTCTTGTTCAGCCTTGCTACCTCGAGACTCGTCGGGCCCTGGCTATTCTGATAGTCTAGTTCTTAAGAGATATTCCTTTGCTCACGGCCTGGATGGAAGGGCCTTACTCCCTCTCCTCCTCAAAAGTGACGCAACAGTCCATGTCATCCTCTTCCAGGAATAGGTTCTTTAATGCTGCAAGTGCTTCTTCTTCCTCTGACCCCCATATAAAATCGGCCTACTGAAAGGTCTGCTCCAGATGTGGTATTGGCTTATCTAATGGGTAATAAGGACCGCGCCAATATGGCGACCAGTTCTTGAACTTTTCCCAAGTATATTTGTATCATGACGCTTGAGCTGTATCGGTTTGGAGATTCTTGCCAAGCCCTTTACCTGGCTCGTACCCCCTCCAGTTCATCATGCTTGCTATTTTATTATCCCAACATTTGTCTTTGTCTATTGCGTTGACCCGTTCAATGTGGTGGTAAGTTTCTCCACCCAGCTTCCTTCTTCCTTCGACCACCGGAATGATCTGGCGACTGTAAATAGGATTGCTCCCGTCTCCGTGGATAATTACTTCTTGATGGTTCCATTCAAATTTCATTGCTTGATGCATCGTTGATGCCACGACCCCAGCGACATGTATCCATGGCCGTCCTAGTAGCAGATTGTAGGACGTCGATATGCATATCACCTGAAAATCAACAACGAACCATGTGGGGCCCATTTGCAAACAAAGGCTAATCTCGCCGGTGGTCGACCTCTGAGATCCGTTGAAAGCTTTCACGTTCATAGACACTTCTTTGATCTCGTACAATCCCTTGCCCAATTTTTTGAGCGTTGTCAATGGACATATGTTGAGGCTGGATCCCCCGTCAATCAAAATCCTGGTGATGAAGTAGTCCTCACATTGCACAGTGATGTGCAGCGCTTTGTTATGACTTAATCCTTCGGGCGGCAGCTCATCCAATTGGAAGGTAATATTATGACCCTCCAGCACTTGATCTACCATGTTGGCCATTTCCCCACTAGTGATGTTATTTGGCACATATGCTTCGTTCAACACTTTCATCAAAGCATTCTTGTGCGTCTACGAATTCTGCAGCAGTGACAGAATGGATATCTGGGCTTGGGTTTTGTTCAACTGATCGATGACTGAGTATTCTTTGGCTTGCACCTTCCTCCAAAGATCGTCTGAGCCTGTCTCAATGACGGGTGGCCTGTTGGAAGCTTTCTTTCTCGATTCAGCCAAGTGCTCAGGTGTATAGACCTTGTCGGTCCTTGTCATTCCCTGTGCAGCAGTAGCTTCTTCGATCTTGTCCTTGCCTCTCCTACTTGCGTCAGCTACATAATCCCATGGTACAACGTTGGTGTAAAAGGGTGGTGTGGTTGACACCTCCACTGTGATTGGTGCAGATACTTTAACTTCGAATGGAATAGATGCCCTAACATGTGGCATAATCTCAACCTCAAATGGTGCAGGCGCATTTGCAGGTGGCATAACTTCGACCTCAAATGGCGCAGATGCCTTTGTAGGTGGTGCTGCTTCAAACTCAAAAGGTACTGATGCTATTATCTCAACCCCTTAGGATGGATGAATATGGACTATGATAGGGTTAAGAGTAACCGCTAGCTTCTTTGGGTCATCGCCTTCTATGATCAACCCAATCGACCCCTTCGGGTCCCAATCTTCTTCTACCTCGATCATGTTGATGCCTCCTCCCTTGTGGTCTGGGAGTGGATTGTTGCGGACATTGGGAGCAGATTCCTTTGCTACAATGATCTTGTTATCAATCAAAGACTATGCACAGGTTTTATTTGGATTAACCCATTGAGAGGGATTCTTAGGGGTTGCAGCGGGGGTGGGAGTGACATAACCAGCAGCTTTCAGTTTCTCATACAACTGGTCGATAGGTTCAGCAATGGCAGTGTATTATTTAGGAGGTCTACGATCAAAATTTGGTCGAGGTCTAGGAAAATTTTGGTGTGCGGGAGGTGACTGATAGTGGGATGGTTGGGAGTTATAGGTATGGTAAACAGGAGCTGGTTGGTAATATCTAGGAGATTGTTGTTGGTAGGTAGGTGGGGGAGGGGATTGATATGTCGGTGGAGGTGTTGATTGGTATATGGGCGAGGGTGCTTGGTAAGTTTGTGAAGGTGCTGGCTGATATGTAAGTGGAGGCATTATGTAGGTTTGATATTTCAATGGGGATTTGGTTCTCTGTGCAACCATCACGGCTCCCACGTCCCTCTTCTTGGAAACACCACCAGACTGTAGGGCCTTATTTGTAGCTTGTAAGGCTTCAAAGTTAGTGACCATTCCGCTTTTAGTTCCTTCCTCAATCCTTTCGCCCAACTTGATAATATCAGAGAATTTGTGATTCTCAATTACCATAAACCGCTCATAATACTGTGGATCTTGCGCTCGGACAAAGAACTTATTCATTTGTTCTTCATCTAAGGCAGGCCTGACTTTAGCTGCTTCAAATCTCCAACGAGTGGCATACTCGCGAAACATTTCTGTGGGCTTCTTCTTAAGATTCTGAATGTAGAACACGTCTGGTGCATTCTCCGTATTAAACCTTAACCGGTCCATGAAGTCCGATGCCATGCTTACCCAATTCGACCATTTCCTGGGGTCTTGGTTGATGTACCAAGACAGAGCATCCCCTGTTAAGCTCCTCATGAACATCTTCTTGTGAATCTTTTTATCCTTTCCTACTCCAACCAGTTTATCACAATATGTCCTCAGATAGACCCTCGGATCACCTGTACCATCGAACATCTCGAACTTAGGAGGTTTGTACTCCTCAGGCAGTTCGACACCGGGCTGTATGGAGAGGTCTTCATAGTTTATCCCTTCAACTCCTTTGCTTCCCTCAACACCTTGAACCCGATTGGTCGTCTTCTTACGTTCTTCAGCAAAATTCTTGATAAGAAAATCCTTTTCACTAGACTTAGTTGTGTATGAAATGGGTTAGGTGGAGTGCAGCAGAGTCTTCACGTAGATGGGGTTGTTATGATGGCCTGGCGCCTGGGTGTAGAGGTGGTCATTTGTGGAGTTTTGTGGCTCGGGGATGAGTAGTGAAGTATTTCTTGGAGTGTGGCAAGCATTGTATTGTTGTGGAAGAGCTTGATTCTTTGGTGGAGTGGTGTGGTGATGAGTTGCGGGATGATTCTGTTTGTTTGGGGTGTTTTGAGAGGGTATGGGATTTTGGGTGTTAGGATGGTTGACATTTGGCACACTGAGTGTGAAGGATAAGTTTGCCAAATTCCAGACCTGCTCAACCTCCCCTTAGAGCTTCACCAACCTTCGCTCTAGTTGTGACATAGCCTCGTTCTGAACTTGATTACCCTGGCCGTCATCAGCCTCTGTTCGTTCAATTGTATTCGCTTTTTTGATATTGCTCAAATCTTCCATTTTCCCTTTGCCTTTGGGAGGACTAGGAGGAGGAGAGGGTGGAGGGCCCCTAGATATTGTGTAGTATGATAATGATGCCAGAGTGCACGAACCAACCTTTGGGGAGGGGAATAATAAAAAGGAAAGAAAACAAAAACAAAAACAAAAACAAAAGGTGACCAAGTCAGTGAGGATTATAAAAAATATTGTGGTATTTAAACACATAGTGCGGGTAGTGTGTCCTAATTTGGGAGCCTCGTTGTGCCCGAAGTAGGCCTAGCGACAAATTATTTGGAGAACTTAAATGTCGGAATGCCTCATTTCATTAATATAAAAATAAACGAATCCAAAACGATATTAAAATAATAAATAAGAAATAAAGTCACCAATGGCCATTGGACTTATTACAATGATAAAGCGAAAAGGAAATACTATCCTACTTGGTCCATAAGGACCTTCCCCAGACTCGGCGTCCTTGATTCCATCAAACAGGTTTCCCAGCTCGCGAAATCCTAGCAGTAGATATGCTCTGGCCAGATGTCCACCTTCGTCCCTTTCAGCCTTTTGACAGTCTGCAACTCTTTTGATGATTTTACCCTCCAACTCGACTATTCCTTGCTCCAAGTATTCCAGCTGTCACGACCCAAAATCTATAGGTCGTGATGGCGCCGGACACCACTGTCAGGCAAGCCAACCCCTGATTTAGTTGAAATACTTTCCTGTTTAACATTTTCGAAATCGTTACCTTTACTCGCATTTCATAATCAAATAAATAAATTCTCATGAATTAAACAAGACAGGAAATCATTTTAGTATAATAAGATAAATCTCATCACCTCCCCAGAACCCGGTGACACAAGTACATGAGCAACTTCTAAGAATTTAAACAATTATACAACGCATGTCCGAGGAACAAATTGGACAAAGGCAATAAATATAAAATGGAAATACATAGACGGGAGACTCTGTCAGCTGCGGAACGCCTCCGAATGAACGCAGCCCGTATAAGTCTCTGAATCAATCGTTGTGCTATAAGGGTACCTGTGCAACAAAATGCACAGAAAGTGTAGTATGAGTACATATACATATATGTACCCAGTGAGTATCCCGTCTAATCTCGAAGAAGTAGTGATGAGAGGTCGACTAGATACTCACTAAAGTCCAGCAATATAATATAAAAAGAGATATGGCTAAAGCAGTAGGCATGTGAAGCAGAAATCAACAACTACATAAGCAAATAATGTAATCCAAGTAACAACTGAAAATGAACTGCAAGTGCCAAATCCTCCGTTTACACAATACCTATCAATCCCACTATAGGTGACTCAGACTCAAGTGATAATACAATACCAGAACAAGATAACCGGCCGGAGTCATAAGGGTGGTCATAAGGACTGAGGTCATAAGCTAACCCACGATCGCGAATCATACCTGCGACTCGCGTGCTGACTCAATAGTAATAAGCTGACCCACGATCGCGCATCCAGTTTGCGACTCGTGTGCTGACTCGATAATGATAAGCTACCCACGATCGCGCATCATGCCTGCGACTCGTGTGCTAACTCGATAATAATAATATAATAATAAGCTCACCCACGATCGCGAATCATACCTGCGACTCGTGTGCTGACTCGATATATGATATAATAATAAGCTCACCCACGATCGCGAATCATACATGCGACTCGTGTGATCACGAATCATACATGCGACTCGTGTGCTGACTCGATTGTTTATAAATATACAAATACCTTTCAACCCGCCGTGGCGTACGGCCCGATCCCATAAGAGTGGGGGAAAGCACACTCCGCTTGCGGAACGTAAAGTGCGAAGCGATCGCATACACACACAATATTCTTTTCTTTTCATAATACTTTCCATAAACAATTTCCCTCCTATTACTTTCAGTAAAACAATTCCTTTCATATCATTTTCCGTACAACAAATCCCTTTCCTATTATTTTCCGCAAAACCAATTCCTTTCATATTATTTTAAATTCCATAAATGTCAGAGAAGCAAGACTACATATA